>JAPYZA010004457.1:0-11837 GCA_030522685.1 Eupelmus azureus | reverse complement strand
AAAAATAGTATTCTTGTAACATGTTTTTAAAATAATTTTTTTCAAATGTGAATAAGAAGTTACAAAATAAACACTTTTCAAAATAAAAATACTGCGTGTTTAACTTGCAAGTGATTTTACATCACTTTAATTTTGAAGTCACAGCTTTAAGATGGTTATAGAGCTATTATGCTGTAAAATAGAGTTCGATACTTGTGTGTAAGTTGATTTTTATAATTTTCATAAGATTCGCTCAGACAGAAAACATCTCACGGGGTAAATAATCAATTTGCACACCTGTATCGAAGTTCATTATTTTATATTAATTTTTCATGCGTATGTTTTTTTATATTGCAGCAAGGTATTGATGTAACGAAGGACGCAATGGCGATGCAGCGACTCAAAGAAGCTGCTGAGAAAGCCAAGATTGAATTGTCTAGTTCACAGCAGACCGACATCAACCTCCCGTACCTCACCATGGACGCCAGCGGACCGAAGCACTTGAATCTCAAGCTTTCCCGAAGCAAGTTTGAGGCACTCGTTGCCGATTTAATCAAGCGCACAATTCAGCCTTGCCAGAAAGCTCTGACTGACGCTGAGGTATCCAAGTCAGACATCGGCGAGGTTTTGCTCGTTGGTGGTATGACCAGAGTACCCAAAGTCCAACAGACGGTGCAGGACATCTTTGGTCGTCAGCCCTCGAGGGCCGTTAACCCCGATGAGGCTGTCGCTGTTGGTGCTGCTGTACAAGGTGGTGTCCTGGCTGGCGATGTTACCGACGTGCTATTGTTGGACGTCACTCCACTGTCTCTTGGTATGTTTGATTGTAGACTCATAAAAAAATTCGTTTGTTTTCTAATTATAATTTTTATTTGCTTTAGTAAAATAAAAAAAAACATATGTACCGTCTTTTATAATACTGGTTATGTGTTTGCATTTGCAATGAATATTTATTTATTTTTTTTTAATATTAATACTTGTAATGTAGCATACTCGAGTCTGCTTTTGTTTTAATGCGTTATAATGATGTTTGACTAATCTTCTCTCTGAAAATTTATATCTAGAGGATGACACTTTTCCATCTGAATTTAAATATTATATGTAGTATATAGCCTACATAAATTATTACATTTTGATTTATTATTTATTGACATTTTTATCAGGTATTGAAACCTTGGGTGGAGTCTTTACAAGACTGATATCACGTAACACAACCATTCCTACAAAGAAGAGCCAAGTATTCTCGACTGCTGCTGATGGTCAAACTCAGGTGGAAATCAAAGTTCATCAGGGTGAGCGTGAAATGGCCAACGACAATAAACTTCTAGGACAGTTTACTCTTGTTGGAATTCCTCCAGCTCCTAGAGGAGTTCCTCAAATCGAAGTCACATTCGATATTGACGCCAACGGCATTGTTCACGTGTCTGCAAGGGATAAGGGTACTGGAAAAGAACAACAAAGTAAGTTTATATTTTGTTTCATAAATAATACGTCTTAATTTATTAAGCAAAAAAAAAATTCTAAATCAATTATTTATTTAAAATGATGTTTACATTTTTCGTCTCTCAAAGTTGTATTTTAATATACAAAATGTGTGGATACAATTAACTGATTAAACTATTTATTGTAAAATAATTATTATTAAACGATAAGGCTTTGAAGTTTTTAGTGTTTTTTAAATAATCTTTTATCGTTTTTAGTTGTTATTCAGTCCAGCGGTGGATTGAGCAAAGATGAGATTGAAAACATGGTTAAGAATGCTGAACAGTATGCCAAGGAAGATAGGATAAAGAAAGAACGTGTAGAGGCTGTCAACCAAGCTGAAGGTATTGTTCATGATACTGAAGCAAAGATGGAGGAGTTCAAGGCTCAACTTCCACAAGACGAGGTACATTTATAAAAATTTAGATCTAATTTTGAAAGACAAAATTTATTGTATTGTACTAAATGAACAAATTTCTTATAGTGTGACAAACTGAGGGAATTGGTTGCAAAAATGAGAGAAACTTTGGCTAAGAAGGACGAGACGGACCCAGAAGAGATAAAAAAACAAACGAACGAACTTCAACAGGCTAGTCTGAAGCTTTTCGAGATGGCATACAAAAAGGTATTTTGAGTTTTCTAAAATTTTATAAAAAGATAATTTAATTGTAAATATAAAACAATTCTTTCTGTGACATGCTTAAAATTTAATTTATTGATTTTATACAATCGACACTAAAACTTTAAACTACTATTTCATAAGTTGCAATGCATTTGAGATTGAAACATTATTAAATTAAACACAGATTAATTTACACTGATGTTTATATTTTTCGTCTCTCAAAGTTACATTTTAAGATAAATGTAACAAGTGTGGACATATTTAACTGAGTAAATACTTATTTTAAAAAAATAATTAGAGATTAAATTTATTAAATTAATTTATATTATTGTTAACGTAAAAATATTACAGATGGCTGCTGAGCGTGAAGGAAACCAGCAACAGGCGCAAGATCAATCTGAAGGAGAAGAGAAAAAGAAAGAAGAGAAGAATTAAATGTAATTATAATTTTATCTAATTTAAGTTATTGTATTTAAAATTGTTACTTATTAATAAAATTGTATACTTTTGTTATAAACCTAGGTTTTAATTACTACAACTTGTAACGGAGTATTTTCCTCGATTTCTCCGTTCACTGGGAATTTGTCTCTCTCTTTGCGCTATAATATCCCTTATTGGTCCGCCAGGCACCTTCTAGTGCTCGATGTTCCATCTGTAACTCGTACTCAATTGTTAATTCATGATATGTATTGAAATATATATGTTGAGTGACGACCGCCGATGATGCCTTTCGGAACGCACAGCAATAATTTCGCTTCGCGCCTCCGAAAGCGATCCACGTGCTTACTAAAGCGCGAATTGCCGTTTTAAAAACGAAAACAAAATATCTATAAATCCTATAAGGATTAAAAAAACAGATTTGTTTAAAAATTAAGTATGACTTATAAAAAATAATGCGCGATTGTAAAGATAAAAAAATATTTTATTTTAGGTTATCAAACTACTTTATTTCTATTTTGTGTTTAGAATAGTTTTAATAAAATCAGAATAATGTCAATTCGTTTTTTTCAAGCTATTTTGAAAAATTAGCTTAAAAATCTTGTTTCTTCATAATTATTTTATTAAGGTAATTCTTTTTAGAAAAAATGTATAGAAAAAATTGTATTTTTGAAATTTAAATATGAAATAAGCAAAGTTTTATGCATTGATTAGTAAGCTTATTTAAAGGAAAGAGTAAAATTAGCGAAACTATGTTTATAATTTATAACTATATTAATTATATATGCGTACATCATTTTACGACAACTTACACAATACATACATAAACAATAGAATTTGATTTCAATCGTAATTATTTTTTAATTGTTAAAGTTCATAGCGACATTTCTCAAATGTGTAATATTTACGCAAACTTTGTATAAAACTTAAGAATAAATTAATGGTAGTTAATTATTCTACTCAATACTATATATTGTGTACAAATTAATTAATATTTGGATTTTTCGACCGACTATAATTTTCAGCTCGAATAAGCATTGTTATAACTGATATAGCATGTGCTAATATAACAATATCGCAAAATTTATAATTTGAGATAATTTTAAAAATCTACTTTGAGTAATATTATGAATTTGTCAACTTTTTTTTAATAAACTACGAACTCCAATTTTTCACTAATATCACAAGAAGTTCCCTGTTCCAAAGACTAGATTTAATACTTATTTACTCTTATCACTCGCAGAATTAAAATTCAGGACTTAAATCGAAATTTTGCTTTGGAAGAGGTCAGCGTTAAAGAGATTTAACAAGAGTGTTGCTAAATTTCTTCAAATCATTATGCATCAGAGAATTTGATGCTCACAGATTCAGGCTCACTTAATGTATTTCAGTGATGTTATTTTATGATAGATGCATCTCTGAATTTGTCACCTGTAAATATGTAATTTTTTGGACAAAAGTTTGCCGCCAACACAAAACTTCACAAATTTTGATAAAAGTTTTTTTAAAACTTTTGTCTGAGATTTTGCTACCACGTGATATTGTTACAATTGAGTTATAGATATAAAAAAAATTACATTAAAGATGCCAAAACGAAATTATGAATACTAAAAGAAAAATTAACAACTAATACATAATTATTTATGATTTCTCGTGATGTTAAAATTTATAAGTTATTAACTCAACATCTTAAATCCATAAATATAAAATACATACACCTTGAGAATCCTAAATCCATAAACCCTAAACCCATAAACCCCTAAACTCTGAAGCCATAAACCCTAAACCCATAAATCCTAAACCTTTGCATCTATAACTTTGTATCTGCGATAATCTGAATTTAATTCATTAAATAACTTACAAAGAGAAAAATTTTGAGAAATGGTTATCCAAAAAGTAGTAAATTTAAGTGACTATTTAAATAATAAATTGTTTTTTGCTTATTTAAATAAAAAAGTTAAGGTAGATTTACACTTTATGACTTCAGTAATTATTTATAAAATAGGTACATGTTAAAATAAAACAGGCCATAAAGCAATATGTTAATATATGTTAATATATGATAAGTTCATATATGCAAAAATAAGGTCTATTCAAAGAAGCGCTGAAATACGTGTTCCATTTTATGAGATAAATAACCATTTCGAAAGCTTCAGATTATTTCATGACCCACATCTGAAACCCTTTCCTTGTTAGTAGTATCTGAAATCGTTATTTTTTTTTAACCATAAAGTATCTAAAACTACAGAGAAAATCTGACTACATTTAATGAAAACGTATTTGTTTTCTACTTCAAAAACGAAACGATATTTATTTTATAGTTTTATACATATTTAACAAAAAAACTTTAACAAAAAAATCTTCGAAATCGTAAAAATCTTAGGAAATTAGATATGATGCATTTTTATTGATTCCAATAGTCACGATAATACGTATTGTATTTGTATGAAAGCGAATTTAGTATAAACTTATTTTCTTTATAGTTTCAGAGGTGTAGAGTTTAAGTTTAGTGCTTGAGGTTTAGGGTTTATTCATCTTTCCAATCTTATTATTTTGTATAATTCATACTTAATTTTTAAACAAGTCTGCTATTTTATACCTTATAGGGTATATAGATATTTGGTCTTCTTTTTAAAAACGGCATTTGTTGCACATGGATCGCTTTTGGAGGCGCGAAGCGAAATTATTGCTGTGCAAAATGAAAGGCATTACTGGTGGTTGGCACTTAACATATATATTTCAATATATATATTGGGTAACTTCCGGCGCCATGTTGAAAGATTTTTTTTCCCAGTACTGGTTCATGTGCGTAATCATATAATGAGAGAATCCAGATGCAGCTCGCATGGAACGCGCAAGGGTACGTCCATCTTAGTACAACTTGTTCCTTTGATGAATTGATCGTCAATATAAGAATCGCATCTATGATCATCAACCTAGTTCATTTCTCGAATGAACTAGGATAATCATAAATACATCAAGAATCGCATCTATGATGATTACTCTAGTTCATTTTTAAAAATTATCAGCGAAGTAATATATGTTGTAGTCACGTTGGGCATACACCCATCCAAAGATCGGAACGCACACGAAATGTTCCGTGCGAGCTGCATCTGGATTCTCCTTAAAATGGTTAACGCAAATGCCTAGTTAAAAGCGCTATCGATATCGACACATAGGTAGGTTGGCGAATTAATAATTGATATTATTTGGCTCGGGCTTCGGAAGCGTCGGCCGGGATTTTCCTATCGAAAACCGGACATTTAATGTGAGGCCCTGCCTCACAAACTTTTTTAATTTCTTTAATTTCTTACTTTTTTAAGTTATGGACACCGTCTTGTATGGAGAGCTGACACAAAATCACTTTACCTGATATCGCATCGACGTTGATTATCGAAAATTTAATTATATTGAAACTTTTAATACTTGATAATTACTTGGTAAGTCAATTAGAAAGTATTACGAACATATAAACATTTGTAATCGGGTCGCTAGCGGTCTGTGATGCGTTACCCAGACGGCAAAAAAGAGAGTTTTTTGAGAATTCGTGAAGACTTCAAAAGACTTCATATAAATTTGTGATTTAGGCAGAATTTGTACTGAAAGTAACAATTCTTTATCATAACATCCTACCTTCAATCAGGAGGAGTCTCAGAATGTTGAATCCGTTTATTTTTTAACTAAGTTCTTATAAATCATAAATATTTATGTTCACTGAGAGAAAAATTTAGTTGCCTCATAATAAAATATTTAATTGCGCTGATTAAGCTAGTAATAGTTTCAATTGAAGAGATGAGATGAGAACATGGGTGCCGTCTGGGTTTTTGTTAAGGGCAACATTATCGTTTAATATATTGTAAAAACATGTTATCCGATTGCCGGTAATTCTCATTAACTGGCCCGAGTTTGATCAGACTTGTACGTCTTGAATTGCAGGAAAAAAAAATACTTTTTATATATTAAGTCAGAAAATTTGTATTCGCTCTTTCTCACAACATTTTGTTTTCGTTTAATCTACTATGTATGCAATAGTTTAAAATTACAGTTAACCACTTATCTGTGGTTTTATTTTAAACCAAAGCTTCTAGTATGATTAAGGGGATTAAAGGAAGTATAATTACTAAGTAAACCCTCTTAAATTAAGGGGAGTTAGTACGATAATAATTAAGGTAGAATCATAAATGATATTCACAATATTTCTGGCTTAATAGTATTCGAAAAAAACTTAATTTTAATTAGCTGGCTAAAAGATTGTTTTTAATAGCTAATTTGGGATGCTATTCAAGGAGATAGGAAAAATTGATGTGTAAATTGTGTACATATGTGACTGCGTACTTTGAGTACAAGCTTTAAGGGCCTTGCATTTTATCGGGAGTGATACTTTTTAAGAATTATTACATCATTTCGTTTAACAAATTAGACTATCAGAAAAATAAAACTACATTACACACAAAAATAAATAAATCAGTGTTTATATATTATCACCGTTGTAATTTCGAAATAAAAAAATCACTTTTTCGCATTTTATTTAATCAATAGCAGGAGTGTACGTTTGCATACTGTATGATTACGAATAAAAGAGGGTGAAAGTGAAAGATGTAGAATGATTTTATAGAGCAGATAAAATTAATTAGCCTAAGCACACAAATTATATATAGATTAATATAAGTAATGATATGTTAAAAATGATGCAACTGTATACGTCATCAAAATTTTTTATTTCAAAAGCCATCCCCAGTCGTACTTTATATGTTTTTGCTGTGTTTAAATAAAAATTACTCAAAAATTAAACTTGTATTAATTATTGTAACATTACTATAATTTTTAATTATAACTTTATATAACCTATACCTATATGCTCTTTTTTAATATTTTTTGTTGCATTATGTTAGTTTCATTTATCGTAATTAATTAAAACTTAGATAATTACCTTAAATTTTAATTTAACGCTAGAGATACTATGTTTTTCTAATACAAAGTTGTTTTTTCTTTTAAAATAAGTTAAGTCTGGTGTATACTAGCGTATCTCCTTCATCACTTCAGTGTGTTCTCTCCATTGAGTCAAAATGAACAAAAATGGCTGAAAAAATTTATATAAGGTACCCCGACCTAATACCGCCCACCTAAGCCAAAATCGCTGTAGTTTCTCTCCAAATTAACATTTTTTGATGCACAAAAAAACATTTTAAAGCTTAAGAAAAGAGCTTTCAAATGAGCCCGCCTCCGTTGAAAATTATTAATTTGGAGTTATTTGAAATACGAAGGGTGGGCGGAATTAGGTCGGGGTACCTTAGATTTAAAAACATGTAAACTAGCTAGTGTTGAAATTTCAAAACATTTAGGAAGCTTATTAATGAGAAAAAATTATTAAAGTTGCTTCAATCCGACTATAATAAACTTTTTCTCCAACAAATGTTTTTTTAAAACCGCTGCATCTTCTCGAAAACCTTCCTAAATTGTTTGAAACTTTTACACCATTATTAAATAATTATTCTTTACATACAAACAAATTTTTAAATGTTTCTCTTCATTTTTATTTTTATTCTTTTTATTGTTTTTTCTTTTTGTTAATTAACAATTACATTTTTCACTTTAGTATTAAAAATATTTATGTTATTGTACCACACTTACATAAAAAGTTATTTTTAAAGTATTTATGTTATTGATAAAACTCTATTTTTCATATATATATATATATATATATATATGGATGGAACACCCTTAAGGACTTCTCTGGCTGCACACACGTATTTTCCTCCAAGATTTAAGGCCTCAACTACGTGATACCTAATCAAAAAATAAATAACTGTTTCCCTAAGTGCCCCGAGCAGTTATAGAGTTGGGCTCTTCAATAAGGCTACTATAGCTATTCTACCTCAGTCGCTTGCTGAGAGGATATTAGACTCGAACTTATAAGCCTTAAGAGCCTCGAATCCTGAAGAAAAGTCCGATGCGCCTTCTGCTTGTGCAATAATTTTCCTATAAAATTATTTAGCCTTCGTCAAATATATATTACATGTAGATTAATACAAATACTAGTATGTTAACACTTATGTAATTGTATATTTCATCACAATTTTCTATTCAAAAAGTCATCCTCAGTTGAACTTTCTATATTGCTACTGTGTTTCAATAAAAATTACTTAAAAATCAAATTTGTCTAAATTTTAAATTTAAGTCCACCTATACTATCTATATTCCCACTCTTTTAATATTTACTATTATTGTTTTAGTTTCATTTACCGTAATTAATTGGAACTAAGATTACAATTCAGATTTTCTGATATGAAGTTGTTTCTTCTATTAAGACAGGTAGAACCTGACTTGTACTAACGCATTTTCTCTAGCGCTAATTACCTCTCTGAACTGGATGTGCATGTTGAACTTGAAACTTGTAACGTGAGACGATAACGAGCCTAGGTTAGGTGACATTTAGATTGGGATATCTCCTAATAATGAAATTTAATACAGTATATTTTTCAAAGTTATAACAGTATTTTTGCCTAAAAAAGCACGTTTTTAAAAGCTAACATTGCAAAAGTAGCAAAAAAACACGCTTTTTCCTAAAAGAGAAACTGCGAAATCTTCTTTTCCCCTTGTAAGCTGCTCGACGCAGGTCATTTGCTTCTTCGTGCATCAGATCTTTATACTTTTAATATGTGCTCTTGTACGCTATTTGAACCGCTGCAGTACCATATTGATTTCAGCTCAGCTGGAAATATTCTCAAAATACTATCTACATATAAAGAATAGTATTATTTATTTATTTATTAATATTAGTTACGTTTTCATTTCATTTATAGTAACCTATACTCATAACTTTGGGTATAATAAAACTCAGATCACAATATCAGATCTTCGAAATTTTTTTTATAATCAAAGTCAGAGCTACCTAGTCTGGATTCGAACTTGGAACCTTCTGTTCAAATGGCAAGTTCTTACTCATGAGCCACTGTGACTCTTAACGTCATACCTTGGTATCTTACGAACATGAGAGTCCAAGCTCTCCATTGTGGAAGGATTTTCCTTTCAAAACAACTGCTCCTAGCTTTCATACGTTTGTGGGAGGGAAGTCTCTACGCGTGGTTAAAATAGGTATCTTTTGTCGTGTGATAGAAAATTGATTCGCTAACATAGTAGAAACTAATTCCTTTTAGAATTTTTCCATGTAGTTCTCGCTTTTCGTAAAAATTTAAAAATGTTTACAAAGTCAAAAAGGAGAAGTAAAATATAGTGTTTTGTCTTACTGGCAACTTGTCTTGATCCGCTTGACGCTTCTAGAGAGGTAAGTTATCAGTGCTAACATTATAAGTCAATTATATGGATAGTAATATATTTTTACAGACCTACAGTAATTTCCGGTAACTGACTAAAACTATACGAAACAAATGGGATAGTATGAATAAATAGAATATAAAAATCATATATAAAAGAAACTAGTCGTACAAAACTATATGTAATAATCGGATTTAGATGCAGAAAATTAAGCCTAAGAAACATAAACGCGATAAACACGAGCGTAAGACGTAGGAAGACTATGTAAGAAGCATAGCAGGTGCATTCGTTTCGTTAGAAGTGGTCATTTATACTATATCGACGCTTCCCATCGGTATAATCGTGTCTCAAACACCAATTCGGCATAATCGTAATTCTGAACTTAATTAGTACGAGTGTTTGAGATACCATTATATATACTGATACGAGGTGTCAATATATAGTCTAGAGTCTGAAAAAGCCACTTCCTCTCTTGTTACACACCCTGTTTTTTTTTAATAAGAGCATGCAGAGGCCTTATTTTGTACACAGAAAAATTTTCGACTCTGACGCCCAGAATTCTAAATGAACGCGAAAATTCAAATTAAGTATTTAAGTTAATTGTATCCAAATCAATCTTTCAAATATTTTGTAAATAAGAACAAAATAGTAATGTTCAAAATTCAACAAGACTTTCAAAATTTCAAATTTTTACAAAATTGTAAAAACGCCTATTAATTTAGTAATTACGTTATATTTATTTAATCATCTAAGATTTTCCGATTGTTTAATCCTCTACTTTTATAAAAAAATGTGAATGTTAAAATTGTAACTTAAATTTTTTTATAATAGTGAACAACGCGATTAAGTCCTTACGTTCTTGATTGGTGCTTTACCAGCTAACACTTAACTAATCTTCCCTCTAACCAGTGAAAGTGAAGAATCGAAACTGGTGTAGTTGTCGAACGATGACTCCACTTCTTTTGTCGCGAACCGGTTTTTATAATTGCACCTTCCGATCGCTGATCGTGAATGCAGTGGATCTCGTCTGGATCCCATTCCTTAATCTGGAATTGAATTTAAACTTATGACACAACCTTGAATTTTTATTTTGTTTACAAATTTAAAATGGTTATCTCATGTCATTTTGAGAATAATTTGTAATAGTTTTGTTATCAAGCATGTTTTATAATTTGATTGTATAGCTTTAATATACTTATAGTAATTTATTTTTATATCAATAACTGACTCTATTATCCATTTGAAAATGATGATAAAAATAAAAAAACTCTGTTAACCACGACGAATCTTTTTATTTATGTTGCCTAATTTTATAACTTCTGTATTTCTTTTTATCAAGAATTTTTATAATTAAAAGACAAACCGATGCAATTTCACATCTTGCCACAACTCTTTTGAATTTAATTTTAATATTCAATTATGACAGAGTGATCCCTCATTAATTTTATTTTTTAATGCAAATTTAAATAGTCAGAAATTTTAAACGCAATATAATTAGACAGTGTATATACTCTGATATATACTCTTCTTCCTTTTTGTCATTGACTAATTATTTTCAATTTTCCTGACAACTTTATTATCTAATCCATTACTTACTGAGAAAGACATTTCATAATATGATCATTGGTCTAGCAAATAAAAATAAAAAGTAGCTATTTAAGTTGTCCGTACACGCGTGCTTCAACGCATATCAATATTTGACTTCTGGATAAAAGAAATGAGAAAGTTACTATTTCTTTCATCTAACTCTGAGCCTAATCCATACACTGTCAACACTTACCTCCACAAAAAAAAATCGAATTTCGTTATTTGCGCTAACATCAAAATTACACCTTGCAGCTTACATAACCAAAGGCTTAGCCAGGCACAAGCTCGCATTTGAAAAATTCGAAGCGCTGGGCCTCGCCATAGAAAGTAAAATTAAAGGACGCAGTCGGAAAGTAATTTGAACGTTAATGAGGCCTACGGCGGAGAAAAAATTTGGAGGCGTACTCGCGTCATTACGGGAAACTCTGTAACGAGAAGAGCTTTTTTTCCCCTC
>JAPYZA010004456.1:0-13467 GCA_030522685.1 Eupelmus azureus | reverse complement strand
AAATTTATATCAATAAAAGCTATGATATACTATTTTAAATCATAATAAATGTTTTATTCATTTTCAGTCGATTCAACCCAGGCTGGCCCCCTTAAAAATCTATGTTAACCGATATCTTTTTTGATCATCATATAATTTTTTTACGTTATTTATGTTAATTTTACAATTATATAACTTTCAGATGAAATTATACTTTATTTAACTTGTTAAATAACAATACTGGTGTCAAATCAAATTTTACGAACACCATTCTCAGATATTGTTAGAACCCTTGCACTTCTGAAAGTTACGAAAAATTAAAAAAATTATTAAAAATACAGTTACTATACTGAGAAAAAAGAATGAATAATTCTTCAAATGCTGCTATATTTTATTGTTGATTGTATTCGTGCAACCAGTTTAAGGGACATCCCTATGACATAGCCACATGACAATTATTCATCCACCAATTAGCCGTCCACCTCGGTTATATTTCCAGGTTCTATCGTAATTATTAGTCTGTAACATAATCTAACAAATCCAAACTTTTCCTTATTATAGTAGCTTCTTGTAAAAGCTTAAAAGCTCATCAAATCATGTTTAGTACGTTAATAAATTAAAAAAAGCACTTATTTTGTAAATTATTCGATCCTGTATTTGCAGATATTTATTAGATTGATTTATCAAATGATGTGTCTAATTAATTTACTGACTATTTAATACTGATAACTATGGGACTCAGTTCAGAAAATAATAAGTAAACAATTATTTTACTATAAACGAAATTAGTGAATGAGTTATAAATTCACTTAAAAGTCAGCCGAATACTTAAATTAATTTAGGTAATTTGATCCGACTCACGACCTGCTTATACATGGTCTTACGAGTTATTAATACAGAGCTATGATGTTCTACAAAGAAAGTATTTGATTTATGTTTTTATGCGCTTGGAACGATGGTTAGAATTTGAAGTAACAATTCTAAATAAATTGCTTTCTACAGCAGTGTAACGAGCATCTACGATATTATTTTTATTTTTTCTCAGTGTAGAAATGCATTATATTACCAGAAAATGGTATGACGAGTTAAAACATAATTTTTGTACTAAATTTATAATTATAAATTCAAGACTGTATCTATAGAATTATGTATAAGTCCCGTCATATTTGTACAATTCTTGATCATGTATCATATTTAAAAATCACTTTCATTTCTATAAATAGATTACCTCGCAATCTAAGTGTACCTGCGTTCATCATTCCATTATTCTCAGTAACTTCCGAGAAACAATCAAAGATAATATTATAATTTTATTTGTACAATACCAACTTTAATAAAACGATCAAATCAGTTATCTTGTCTACAATCAAATTTGTTTGATTTTCCTCACACCTGTGATAGTTAAACCCAAAACTTTCCACTTTTAAATAACTCACTCTCACCAAACTCTTTCTTCGAGTCCCCTAATAATTCAAACTTTTCAAACCTCCAGGTCACCAAGATTGGATGCAGGAAATCGATGACCCACTCGCTATTCCCGATGGACTAACAATAGCGAAGCAGCAGTTCGTTTGCACCAAGTGCAACAGGTCATACGCGACGCTAGGGAATCTGACTCGACACGAGAAGTATGCTTGTGGGAAGCCACCCGGCTACGCCTGTGACGTTTGCTCATACCGTAGTTACTATAAGCACCACATACGAAGGCATTATCAAGTATGCAGAATGAGGAGGAGCTTCAGTAAAGATTGTAATTGATTAAGGAAGTAGAAGTTAGAGTTAGTCAGTCTTTCCTTATGCAGGAAAGACTGACGACGAAGAGAATAAATTTATAAAAAGTATACATTTTCTTATATTATGCAGTGGATTTGCGTATAACAAATGAAAAATTACTGTAAAAAATTGATGACATGATGTATATCGTATAGAAATTAAAAATTGTACTATGAAGTGTCAAAAATTCATTGGGTTTGTAATTCAGCATTTTAACTCAAAGATAAAGAAGATATAATAATTCCACAAGTTGTACCTTTGTAACTCTTTAATAAATTTATAATATGATAATATATGGTCTAAGTATATTTATAGTACCAATCTTTTAGTCACTGATAGATGTAGACTGCTAAAATTATTTGTAAATAAAACAGTAAATTTGCAAATTCAATCATGTAACTACCCACGTATCTTAGGAGGCCACGCACAGCAATTTCATCAAAACTGAAATTGTCAGTATCGCAGGCACATTCATTCACCTAACCTTTTAAGCTGCTGCATTTCCATCGGTATCTTGAATACCGAGCCAAACCACAATCCAATCTTTCAATACTCTATAAAGTTTAAGGCTAATTGTCCGTTTTCGTTTTTTCATGTTCCAGGCATCTTGCACTCGACCGACTACGAGTACGATCCATTGGCATTAATGCCTCCTAGGCGACGACATACCGACGACAAAGCAGCCTACGGTGGTGGTGAAATTGTGTGTCTGCGGTGCGGCAAATCTTATAAGACAATGGGTAATCTTAGTCGACACGAGAAGTATGAGTGCGGCAAGCCACCTAGGTTCAGCTGTTCCCACTGCCCTTACAAGACGTTCTACAGGTATACAATGCAGAGGCACCTTTCAGTCTGTCGGATCAAGCGGTTTAATGACGGCACTACGTTTCAATGAAACGAGCGGATGTGGGATATAAGGAATATGTACAGATAATTTTTTACTTTAGCCGTTAGCCAAACGATGATCGATAGTCTGTGTTAATAAGATATTGACTTTGAGATTATAATGTCTTGAAAACTTTAGAAGCGTATTATAACTACTTCTTGTAATGCTTGTTTTAACGATTTATTACAAAGATCAGACTGTTTTATTCTTTAAATTAAAAGACTTTTTTTGTTTTTCAGAAACGTTTGTATAAATCTTATCGTAGGTAGTTAAAGAAATATATATTATATATTTATATTTATATAAATAGATCATTTATATAAATATTCATTGTTTTTCTATTCACAAGTGAGAATTCTTTAGAAAAAAATCTGAAAGTTTAGTAATTTTTAATTTTTTTGTACTATAAATAAATTAGAAACCAATAATAAATTATTTTAATAAAAATGATACCTTTTTACTGAATGTTTGATTTTGTGTATGTTGAAAACCTTATATCCTCTTAATCTTAACAATATTTTAAATTTCAGATGTTTAGCTTAAGCCAGCTGCAAAAGATAGAAAATTTACTCATAAAAAATCAATGCAGAAATTTATAAAATAAATGATTTCTTTTCAGTTATCATTGTCATCAAATTGATGAGATGAAATCATGAGATTGTCATTATTGTACTAATTGTAAAAATAGTTTTTTATATTTCTAATTCCAAACTCTAAATTGTCCAATGCAATTAAAAATATCTACATAAAAATATCCACAAACCATTTATTGTTTGCTAATTCTGCTATTAAACGAGACATTTTCCGCCATTTGCTTTCGACAAAAAGAAATCTATGTTTTATTAAGATTGAAGTATCCTTTATTTATCAAACATTACTGCTATGCAAATTCAATCATACAAACCATAATGTAAATGCTTTTATTTTTTTGTTCTTCTGTAACTGACCGTTAAATCTACAAACATCCCAAAATTTTAAAAGTACAAAAACCAACAGTCAATTCTCGTGACTTTTCCACCTTTTTTCACGAGCAACATCCAACGTATAAAATTCTAAACTTTGCTAGATGCTCACACGTCATTCTTTTTCAATTTCCAGATAATAGAACAAAGCCGCAGTTCCAACTTCTGCTAACTGAAGCACCACGCCAGAACCCCCATGTTTGTCCACGCTGTGGAAAATGTTATAGGCACTTGCAACACCTTAAGCGTCATGTAGAGTTCGAGTGCGGTCGACTGCCGAGATTTGGCTGTTACTACTGCGAGCACAAGACCAAGCGCAAGGATGACTTACGCAAACATATCACGATGAGGCATCTGGACATGAAGTTTAGATTCATCGTTTATGACGATTAATTGTTCTGCAGAGCCAGAGGCATGATTGTTGGAATTGGGGAAAAGCGTGTTTGTTAAAACGTGTGATTTATGCACTTTGATACGAGTATACAATATTAAATTTAACCATTCCAAAACGATGGACGATGCATTCTATGTTTTATACACACCCACTTTGTGGGTGTGTATAAAACATATAATTGTGAAGAATTTTGCAAAATTCAACCTCTGTGACAGTGATATTTATTACAGAGTTTAAACTTTTATTACTGAAAAACTTTACATTTGAAACGATATGTGCCTTGAAATTCAATGTTTTATCAACATATCATTTCTTAACAGGTTAAGTAACATATTTCGGTAATTCCATTTCCGTACCATAACATATTTTCATTCATTTCTTTATGTGTGTAATTACTAAAGTAATTTTAAATTTCAAAAATTCCGATTTTAGTTTTCAAAAATGTCTGTCTATTAGACGTGTAATTGCTTTAAGGAAATATTTTTAAGCAATCATCTGATGTGTTTATATAAGCAAGTCATAAATGAAACAAATAATTTGTTAAATTATAATTATATGTAAAATTGTATGAAATAAAGCACATCTGAAGCAAAGTAGATATATAATTCAATGTTTTTTGCGATGAGACTTAAAGTTGTAAAACACTTTACTGTGGATTGTATAAATACACTAATACATTCACTATAAATATTTACCATGTATAAACCAAAGTACTAAATAAAGATAAATAGAATATGATTATTTACAGCTTATATATTTTATAATTTTCCATTCAATTCAATATGTCCATAATACCAAATATAGCAAAATGTATTTTTCGATCTTAGTGTTAAAATTCTTTCTCATTTCAATTAAATATTTAGCTGCATCAAGTTAAATAAAAGTAATCGCATGCTTTCTTCAGTGAAACTCTTCAACGCAGTGCACCAAACACCCCTTGACCCTTTCGTAGACTATGAAAACACTATCCCGACCCACCTCTGTCACCAACACAACTAACACGCGTCTCCCTCTCTTCTTGCTTTCAGATGACCATTCCATAGGCGATGCGCTGTCCATGTTCGACATGTACGATCTGGTGACACCCGTACTCGACGAGAGCTCACAGGAGCAGCTGAAGGCAGAACTCGGCGAGGACGTCGACTTTAACCTGTCTTCGTTTGCCTGTGGCAGCGACTCCAAGCAGCATCCGAACGTCTGTCTGCGCTGCGGCAAGTCCTATAAGCACTCGTCCCACCTGCTTCAGCACGAAAAGTATGAGTGCGACAAGCCGCCGCGCTTCGGCTGCTTCTACTGCGAATACAAGAGCAAGCGCAAGACCGACATACGCAGGCACATACGCATCAAGCATCAGGACAAGGACTTCAGATATAACGTCGATCCAGATTAAAGGGAGGCTGGATGTGGCTTTTATACAGGGTGGATCGCGGGCATACTCTGGTGATCGTTTCGATTTTTCTTTTAATCATGATTCTGGATGCTATTTGATCATTGATTTTTAGGGATTGGTTTATTGTGGACAGTTTGTGCGAAAGTTTGATTGTTTTTTTATATATTTGCTAAAATTATCGTTTAAAATAATTATAATCATAACTTTTTTCTTTACCAGAAGTTATCTATGAGGTTGACAGATTCCAAGTCGAGTTAAAGATTAAATGAGCATGAATCTTAACATTTGTATGTATTTAGGCCTCAATTATTTTTTGGTTGTAAACTCGATAAAATAAACTGTAATCGGTGTACCTGGATAAAAAATGAATAATTTTGATCTTGTATTAAAATAAGAAAAAGAGTAAAATGCTCAGCATTGAAGAAAGGTGCATTTCAATATTGGTTAAAGCAACAGAAATTTTTATTTAACTAATAATAACTGTTATTAGAAGGCATTTTTTCAATACATATTATTTTGTAATAATCACATAATTCTTTTAAATACCAGTTTTTAAATTATTTTTTTTTGGTCACCAGAGATTAATCCTAAAAAATATTTACTAAAAAATTCATTTTCTTAAGATACGGGCAGTGTTTAGTATAATAATCACTATAGAGCTTATGGAAAGTTGTTTAAAAAAATAAAATAATTGCATATAATTACCTATGATTAAATTATTAATGTGATTTACAATTCGTAAGAATTAAATAAAAGCATTGAAGAATTACACACGCAAAGTACCTAAAAATAATATTTTGCGTCTATTATAAAATAGATTTTTGTTAAACAAATATCCATTCTTACTAAAAAATAATTATTGAGTTTAGAAAAAACAATTGCAGTCTTTCTAAATAAATTTATTTAATATGAAATTTATGAACGTTCAGTTACATTTTAATTATTGTATAAAATTACTGTTTAAGAAATATTTTACTGCACTTGTGTGATGTTCCTACGCTGCCTTTTCTTTTCAGATCTGTTTTTGTCGTATGTATGTTGAAGATCAAATTATTGTGGCTCCTTTTATGTGTGAACGTTAATTTAATAAAGCTAAATAATCGAAAACAAAATTAAATCTTATGTGTGTAGTGAAATTCCGTGAAAATGACGTTAAAAAAGCGTTGAGGTCATGGATCATGAACCAAAAATTGATTAAATTCGTATTTGTAATATTTAGTGTAAATTTAAGTTTGTTCTTATAAACATTTCCAGCGTTTATTTTAGAATTAAAAGTTTATAGCTAATTAAATTAGATAGTCCGACCTTGCTTTTTGTTAAAATAAAAAAGCATGTAAAGTATCTCAGAAGGATTAAAATATTGTCTTTATTAAGGTGAAATAATTTGTAAAAATGAATACGATCAATTTTGACGTGCGTTTATAAACAAGTAAAAGTTGTACATGAACAGCAAAAATAATAATAAACAGATTTACCATTTAAATCTTTTTCAAATAAAATTTAATTATTATTATCTCCTTCCAATTCCTATATTATTATTTATTCCAGTAATAAATATGTTTTCTTTCACTAAATAATTATTCAAAAACTGTAGGCTTATAGATCAATTTTATTTGTTATCGTTTTCAAACTCACTTTATCGAACTTTAAGCCTTTATTTTTTTATTTATACTAATTTACATCTTTTTTAATTTCCAGAAGACTATGTTATGGACGACAAGCCGATAACAATTGAAGATGTCAAACCACCTCCTATGGAGTCACAATTTGTGAGCGTCGAAGAGGTGGCAAAAAATGTTCGTACTCTTTTTCCATGCAGATGCGGGAGAATCTACAAGAGTTATGGCAATTTCGTGCGCCACAAGAAATTTTACTGCCCTAATCGTGTTATTGAAGGAATTGACAACGTTAATAATTTAAAATAATGACTTTTATATAACTTAAGTGTTTGGAGAAACTAAAAAAGTTCAGTTTTGCGATAAGAATGTTATAAATAATGAATTCAAGGTCTAATTTTTTTTTTTTAACAAAATGAATGCTTTCGGACCATAGATTGAAGCTAATCGGAAAAATTGCAAACTGTTATTAATAAATTCTTTATTTTTCTTCTACGACATCTGCGAGAGTATAACAGCTCATCCAAAAAGCTGTAGAAGAAAAATTTCGAATTTGCTGTATTAGCGTCATGCTGCTAAATTATTTCCATTTTACAATATTAAACATAAAGTACAGTAAGACTTGGTTTTTCGAATGATAAAAATCAATTGTTTAGCATTAATTAAAAATAAATAAAATGATTCTCAAAATTATGTTTAGTGAGGTACAAAATACAGCTAGCTATATGTAAATTGTTAAAAAAATAAATAAAACAAAAAAAACAATAAAAAAAATAAAAAAACTTTAATTTATAAAAAACAAACTTATGAAAAATTTGTATGATCTGTAATTTAGCACTCATTCTTCGTTGCACAAATAATAAATTTACTCAATACACAATGGTAATGTAATAATTAAAATAAAATAAACAATAAAAATAACATAGAAAATAAGAACATCCTGTATGATTTACTTTAATTCAGCATCACACAAACTTAGAATCACATGACCTCCGACTCCTCACATAATCCAGGTCATTAAAACAGAATCCACCTTTTAAATAATACCAACAAAATTTCTCGTTTCAGACAGCAGCACCTGGCCGGCGCATACCCAATCTCAACCATCCTCGTTGTCCTCGTCGACTTCCAGCGCCAACAACAACGTGTGTATCGAATGCGGCAAATCCTACAGACAATGGTACAACTTGATACGCCACCAGAAATCTGAGTGCGGCAAACCAATGAGATTCTCGTGTTACTACTGCCCGTATAAAAGTAAACGCAAGGCTGATCTGAAGAAACACAAGGAGCATCGGCATCCTGATTCGAAGTTTAAGTACATCGATTTGCTGCAATCCGAGCTAAATGCGGATCCGCTGAATTAGGGACTGGTTTTATGAGAGCTTTGCAATCTTGTTATGTTTGAGACTGATAGCTGCTGCGATGAGTGTGGATAGGAAATTTTCGTTTGAATGGTGAAGAAGTACGATTACTTTTGTTTTCTTTGGATTAGGATAATTTCGAGAGGAATATAATAGTAGTATAATGTAAATGTGAGCCTTCTAAATGTGATAGGGATGACTTAGTTTGATAACAAATTTAAAATAGGTAACACAGTCATGTAAATTTTGTGATTGAAGAGCTTTATTTTTTTATAATGTGAATCGAAACTTTTTGAATTATGGGTTTATTAGTGTTGTTTTCTAAAAAGAAGTAATTATTTAAGATTAAAGATAGATAAAAATATAATCTGTTAAAACAGGTAACAGCGCCTTTATTTGAAATCACTTAACAAAGTAAATGTAAAATTTATATCATTATGGCGCAAAAAATATTGTAATAAACCTTTAAACTACCGAGATCAGAGCTTTATTTCACATAGAAAATTTAAAAAGTTGTATTTATGTCATATTATAAGATTCTAGTCACAAGTAGAGATTATATTTATTTACACTTTGTGACAGTTTAAAGGTTAAATAAAAAAATATATATAATAATATACAAATATTTAAATACTTCAATACTAATAATGTGGCTTTATAAATAAAGAACGTGAATATCTTTGAATAATTTAGCTAGCCTCCTTTCTGTTTATTTATTCTCTTCAAATTTTCATTCTCCAGTTTGATTGTAACCAAGGTCTGAATGTTTTTCAAGTTATTTTCTCACACTCTGAGCGCAAAATGCCATTGCAAAAGGAGCAAAACGGTACTTAATCTTCCTAGGGAGCAAACCAGTACTTACTCTCCCTAGGGAGCAAAATAACTGTGTGCTGTATTCAAGTAACGTGTTGCTACGCAACGTGATATATGCGTATTCAACAAATAGCCATTCCTGCCACCCCCCCTCCCTCATGCAGAGAAAACACTAGCTTATTACCCCCCTTATACAGATGAAGAAAAATAGTATTTTGAGCACATCATATGAGAAAGTAAGATATGCTATACAGAGGGAATACGTGGTAATAAACGAGTGCAATTTGTTGGCAAACATCTATCTTGCTCCCTATAGTTGCACAATTTACTATTGTAAGGCCTTAAGAAGAAAATTGGTAATAATTCTATAGTTAATCTATCACTAACCTTACGTTCTCTGTCAGCTACCATTTCTAGACTAAGACAATCTAAAGAGTCTCCACTAACCAATCAATTTTTTTCCATTTCAGATTTCGATACGTATGCAAGTCAAAGTGCCCTCCTATCTCCCAAGGATGAAAAAGTCAATATATCACAATCTGGTTACGTCATCGGCGGTGCGGAAAATGTATGCATCGAGTGCGGAAAATCATATCGGCAATGGGGTAATCTGTCACGTCACCAGAAATACGAGTGCGGTATTCAGCCGCGCTTCAGGTGTCATTACTGTCCACATCGCAGCAAACGGAAAAGTCACATGGAATCCCATATTTTGATGCGTCATAGAAATCAGAGCGTTATTTTCCATATGGATTGAATGGAATGATCAAAGCTTAATAAATAGATAGCTGTTACTTTAGAAACTTTTATTTATATTTGTAATTAAGGGGGTATTTAATTTTTTGCAAAACTATATTAATATTTATATTCTAAACTAACAAAGAGAGGCTTTTATATTTAGTAAAATTGAAAGTGCGAGTGAAAAGTGAGTTAGATTCGCTTTTAATTATAACCTTGAGTGATAAAATGTGCCTAATGAATTTATATTTTAATATTTTTTTCTCTTAAAATTTTACACACAATTAATATTTTTAATCTTATAATAGTAACAGGCTCTTAAAATATTTTCGCTATGGATAGATTTAGAAAAAAAAACTCAAAATTAAAATCCGTTAGTTACATTTCATCACTTAAAATAGAAATTTACCTAGTAGAAACTAGAGTACCTCTTTTAATAGTTAATATAATACATGCATAAAAATTATTATAAAAATATATGAGAATCTGCAAAGTGCTTTAGTGTGTGAATATTTAAAACAAGAAATTTTACCAAAAATTTAGTAAATAATGTACAATAATGATTATATATACTTAAATTAAATATATATGTGCAATTTTACTTTGTTGTAAACTATTGTATATTTCTACTCTGGTTAATAAATAATAATAATAATAATAATAATAATATCAATTAAACAAAATCTACGTTTGTGTAATTTTATGGTTGAAATAAAAATACAAATTAGTCACTATTATCAATAATATTGTATACGTATATTGGTGAATTTTTAAAAATAATTTAGGTTCACTTATATTCTAAAATCATTGTTATCATATAATAGTTTCATATTATTAATAAGATAAAGAGCCTCACATTACACAGGTGGTGACTGGTATTTAGCTCTACAATAAACTCTAGAATTTTCTAAATTAATCCTACTAGGCTGTTTTCCAAAATAAAATATCCATTCATTTCATACTTCATATGTTTTAATTTGATTGACATTTAACAACTATTTTCTTGATTTTAATCGAGCGTATAAACAAAAACAGCACATTTTAAAACGCATTTAAATACACTGTCTCGCTTGATATTTATTGTGAATTTTTCGTTATTATTGCATTTGGCACAAAGGTTAAACATTTAAAGCGTTGTCCATATTTTCATATTTAATATTTTTAAGTTGCACAGCATGTATTACTTTTCAGAATAAGTGGCCTAAAATAAATGTGTTCATACATTTCATTTTTTATAGATTACGTGATGTGAATTTAATAGTATTTATTATTATTGATTCGTACTTTTTCTTTCTAAAAATATGTCATAATCAATTAAAATATTGTATATTTTAAAATACAATCACTTGAATTAAGCCGATGTATTAATTACGATATAGATTATCATACTAACAAAATAATATATGAATTTTGTTTCAGATATAACATCTATTAACGATAAAACGTTACAATGTGGTTCAATCAGAATTGTCCAAATGGGAGATCTGTTAGATCCTCCTAGAACTATTGAAGAATCTGACTCGAATACGTTCGATTCGTTTGGTTTAGGCAACTATCAACAATCTGAATTCTTTCAAGAAGGTGTATTGCACGAATTTGGTAAGTATTAAGAATTTAAATTTTACCTGATAATCTTACCATACTAAATAGTAAGCCTGTGTAAAACCTCTTCGAAAGTTTTCTGCTTTTTGCATGGAAACTTTCAATATCATTTTTATTTATCTGAAACTCATGTTTCTGTCAAGTTCAATAGTCAATAAAATAAAATCAAAGTATAAGTTCATTAAATTTTCGAAAACTTAAGAAAATTATATAAACGAAATAATGAAATTTATTTTTATCGACTTCCTTTATTTTTATGAATTTTAATCAATTTATAACAATTTTATTTTATTTTGACTATTTAAGTCAACGGCAAAATTGTTTTCATAACGATTTTTAGGTAATTTAAAATGATATTAAGAGTATTGTTACAAATATTAAAAACCTTATCATGACCTTTTCACAGCCTTAATAAATGGAAAACATAATATAAAAAAGCTTTGTTTTTCTTTTTAGTTGCTGTAGATTCGATTAATGCCACTTTGACTGAAACTGGAGTTAAAAAGATTAATAACCCAACAGATGAGCTCAAATGCGAACGATGTGGTAAAAAGTATATGCACCGGAGTAATCTTCTACGTCACGAGAGATATGAATGTGGCAAAGCGCCTAGTTTTCAGTGTGCCTACTGTCCTAAACGTTCTAAACTTAAAAGCAACTTATTTCAGCATATTAGAATGAAGCATAAAAACGAAGCCTTAATGTGGAGTCATAGCGATACTTGACTTTTTAAAATTGTAAACAAGCAATTTTAGTATATTAGAATAAGTTAAGTTAAGCGATATTTAAATGTGCAATCATTTTATTTGAATATAGGCAGTAAGAATTTAAAATTCTGAAAATATTATGTATATTTAAATAAACGAATGATTTAAATAAAAATAATTTATAACAAATTTTTATTTTGGATCTCATCAAAATTCTTAACAGCCGGCCAATTCAATGGTCCAAAGTCCCGTCTAACCTCAAAACGCCAACTATTCGACTCCTAACATTAGGGACCATCTAAATCTAACCATAACCATCAATCAACGCTACTTCTCTCATATATCTCTCATAAGTCTGAAACATCATAATCCTCACATAAGCCCCGATAAATAATCGTATCGACAATTTTCTTCGATTTTCCAGGTTTCAGCGAATTTTCCAGTCTGTGGTACGAGCCCCAGATGCCATTGCGCAAGGGAGCGAAGCAGATGGCAGCAGCAGCGGCGTCAAGCGGCGAAGAGGGCAGCAACGTGTGCCCGCGCTGCGGCAAAACGTACATACATTCCAGGCACTTGAAGCGCCATCTGAAGTACGAATGTGATAACCCACGCCGGTTCTGCTGCTCGTACTGCCCGCATCGCAGCAATCACAAGATCGATATGCAGAGGCACATAGTCAGGCGACACCAGGGCAAAAGCATCAAGTTCTACGTGCTCAAATGAGCTACCTGTGATCAAACTTTGCGGCCCATTATTTCTTTTTTTTCAGTTTTTTTTTCTATGTGTGTTATTTGATAAGTTAACGACAAGGCGTTGATTGATGAAGCCTTTTTTTTCTTAATGTTGTGGAGCGAGTAGCTCTATTTTTTAGTGACTGATATTTTTTGATTGTCTTTTCTTTTCTAGTTGAGTAGGAAATTTTTTAGAGATTAAGATTAGTGAATTTGTTCTGTTTTTAGTGCAGAAAAAGTTTGTAACAGTAATCAATAACTGCTTATATTTTTCTAGAATTGGAGAATTTTTTTCAAAATTATTTTATAATTGATTAAAAGCTTGTTAAATTTTTAGAGAAAATGCTTAAGACTAAACAAACGAATAATTGTTGATACCAATAAAAATTAATTATTTTCAAATTACTACACATTATATTAAAAAAATCTTAGTGAACTATGTTAATTTTATTCTGAAATATACGTATTGTCGAATCGTTCACTAATATTATAATTCACATACTGTTGATTAA
>JAPYZA010004454.1:0-15288 GCA_030522685.1 Eupelmus azureus | reverse complement strand
CAAATCTGACCAACCATATATTAAGTAAAACGCGTCAGTCTTGCAGCTCACTTTTAAATTTACAATCGGCTTTACTACACACTTAAGGGGCTGTCGGAGACATACGGTATGTGGATTATCTCTGTATTTCCAGGTTTTTTATGTGAAAGATTATTAAAACGAAGAATCAAGCGGTTCCGTATTTTCAACTTTTATTTATGGCGCGTATATTGTTTTTACAACAAATCTGATGAATTTGTTGGCTATTTTAAGGTAATAGCTAGGGCGCTCAAGTCATTAAATAATGAAAAGTACACAATTACTTTAATGTCATCAAGAATAAAGTATGTATAATACGGCTCCGACAGCCTCTTTAAATAAGCAGCGATCCGCTTAACGCGCGCAATTTACCAGAGTTAGACATCGAGCGATACGTCCTTCTATACCAAAACCAAAATTAATCCATCCGATTCAACCGAACCCAATCCCCAAAAAAAATCGACTAACCAACCTGCACCCCTCGCGGCCTCACCCGCAGATGGAAAGCCGGAGATGGGCGAGTCGGAGCATCAGCAGGACTCGTGCGGCAGCAGCGGCGTCACCTACGACTCCTCCCAGCCTGCCGGCCCAGCGGTGAAGGAGCCAGCCTCGCCGGAGAGCCGACTTCAGCCCGAGGACCTCTCGATCCAGAGCAGGCTGAAGGACGAGCTGGTGGTCAGGCGATCGCCACAGCCGGCGCCGGTGCAGTCGAAGCCGCCTGAGCTGAAGCTGTCGGTGCGCAAGCTGCTTGGCTGCACGCCCTCGCCGCCGCCGGTCAGCAGGGAGCGCTCCTGTAGCCCCGAGGAGAGGCCCGACGGACGGCCCAGCCCGGAGATTAGACAGCCGGCGCTCGTCAGGCCGAGTATCGTTCACGAGGATGCTGTTAAAGGTGAGTTGAGATAGGGTGAGGAGGGCTGAGAGAGGTGCTTGTGGGATTGGATGTGGCTGTGGACGTTTGGGGTTTTGGGTGGTTTAAAGCTTAGCCTGTGTTTTTTTTAGTTTGACGCGCAGCGCGGAAAATGTTGGGTGGTTCTTAAAATTGAATTTGTTGTAGTAGGAATTTAGTCTGCATTTATCAAGATCGATATTGTTTATTTCATAGAGGTATAAGGTGCAATCAAATTTATTCCATCTTTTGATAAAACTTATTGATGGTTCCGACGGTTTTGCTTATTCTGTAAGATTCAAAAAAATCAAACTATCGCCTAAAGGTTTTGATTTTAATCCTATTATTGATATTTTATTCGACAGGATTGCCAGCTTAATTGGTTGACAATTTAATGTTTTTTCTCCGTTGAAATATTTGTACATCACAGTAATTGTAATATACGGTTAGCAGTAAATGAAAAATCTAATTTGATAAACGTCTGAAATTACACTTTTATGGGCTATTACATCCTACATTATTTATTCTTCCTCTACTAAAAATGTATAAATTACAAAAGAAAAAAACGTTGCATACCCCCACAAGGGCCCCTCGCAAATACAGTCCATCATGGCCGAGCCAGCTTGCAAAAGCAAATCGCTCTCCACCTTCTTCAACAAAACTAAAAAATTTAAACGACTACAAAGGAAGCATCCCAGGCCAAAAGCATCCAATCTCTCCTCCACAAAACAACTCTCATCAATATCCAATCCTCGCAACATGATAAACACACAATAACATCTCGCGAGCATCCAACTAGCACCCAACTCCCTCACTAATTCATCCGCTCGTTCATCCATATCGAACAAGCAACGCGAACCGGCGCGTTAATCTTAATCAATCAAACATTAATAATCGCCCAGAGAGTCAAGAGATCCATGTTCTTTCGGCCTCCCCTGCGGCGGTCAAAGCCAGCCGCGCCTTCCGATCGGCTCCTCAATTATTCAGGCGGCTCGGCCAATAAAGCTCAGAAGCGATCGAGGCCGCGCGCCGGCGTAACTGCCGGCGACCTACCGTTTTAGTCACATGCCAACTCATCCTTCGATTGCCGGCAGAGAGAGAGAGAGCGAGAGATGTTATAAGGGACCAGACGCGATCTTTTCGCGGCTGACTCGGATGATTCGGGCCGATTGGAGCGGAGAGTTTTGGATAGGCCGTGTGCGGCTTTTCGGAGGTGAGTTTGGCTTTTCGAGAGGGGGAAGGTTGGGATTGCTGGTTGGGTAAAAAAGTAATTGAATGCTGGGAAGGGATTGAAAAAAAACGTGCCGGCGGCGCGATAGATCTCGGTTAATAGACTTTTCTAAACGTTTGGGATAGAGGCTGCCGATGAGTAAATAGTGCGGGCGAGTTCGATTTAACAATGACTTGTGTTAGTGTAATGAGATGCCGAATGTCATTATTGTCAGACGCAAACGCAATGACTCGTATTAAGAATTAACCCATCAATTTTAAATTACTTCAAAAACAGCTTCCAACCTCGCCTAACAAGGAAACTAAAAGATTAAAAAAATAAATGTCCAGAAGCTCGCTCCAGATAAATTACTGCATATCCAAGCAATTCAATTACCCGCTCCCGAAGCATCTTCCCCAATCGAGTGCAGCTCTAAAAGTTTGCAATAAAAAAAGGTTCGAGCCCCATCGCAGCCCCATCGCAAAGTGACCATCGCAGCTGCCCTATACGCGCACTCGCGCCTCCAGCCGATAAACCAACTCTCCGGCGTGCTTCGGCGAAAATTACGGCTCCGTAAAAATCAGCCTCGGCGCATCGGCCCCCCATAAACCGCCCTCGAATTTCCCGGCTGCATCCATCTCTCTGGTTTGAAAAATCTCCAGACAGCCTCGTAAATACTTGCGCGTATACACACATCCCGCGAATATGGAAGAAGAAAATAAGTAGTATACACGCGGAGGCTAGACTATGTTGACCGAGGGTCAGTCAGCTCCCTGCGCGCTCATAAATTCGTAAGATCAGTGTAAGAGTGAGGCAAAGTGCTACCATGGCCGGCGTCTGATCTAGTGGCCTCGGCGTCTTTTCTCGCACTCGAGGGAGAATTTATTATTTTACTTTTAGCGGGAGGAGAGTCCGAGGCGCGAGTCCGAGGAGAGCAGATTGCTTTTTGATTTGCGCTTAATCGGGGAAAGTTATGGGCCGAGGGTGGCTTTTAAGGGGGGGCCGCGGATGCTTTGCGCGTGTCGCGCGCGCGCCGCGAGCGCATATTAAACCATAAATTTGCTGGCGGATGCGAGGCTTGATTTTCGAGAGTTGGGATTGTTATGGTGTTGGATCGGTATATGGGCAGTGTAGGGAATTGTTTTTGATTGAAAGATTTTTATGGGGAAAGGTTGGGGTTGCTACTGCTTGTTTTATTTGGCCTGAGAAACATTTTTATCGAATACTGCGACGTTCATAAAAAAGCAGGGTTAATTTATGTATTAAGGAGATTTAAAAAAATTTTTAAATTTTCAAAATACTGTAAGGATTTATGCCTGTTTATTCAAGTAATTATGTACTTTTTCAAATGAGTTTCATAAAAATTTAGGCGAAAGCGAAAACAGTTTTTCGTGATTTCTACAGTTTGTTTCACAAGTAGTTATTTCCTTCTTTCATTTGTCTGGGGATTTATTGCTCTTCAAGGTAGCAAAAATTTAGACCACTAAAAAGAAAAACAAATGGACAGCATACAGACGCGAATAAAAGACACATTAAAATTCGAGGAACGCAGCACCACAGAAATCAGTTTTATCAGCAAACAATAACCCCAGCATTAAATTAAAAGACCGTAGCCAAAAGAACATAATCAAATCAATCATATCCCTTAAACTTAACGCAATCACTTAGCCCAGCGGCAGGCTCCAGCTTTACATCCAGCGAATCAAACCGTGACTGCATGAAGCCAACCCCCTAGCACCTCGTCTCCATCAAATCGTCCTATATACACCCACTTCCACATGCCGCTGCAGGTCTCGCACGATATAATCCGCTCGCGCGCATCCACCCCCCTCTCATGTCTCCACTTAACGCGCCGTATAAAGATTTTCATCTCTATAATGGACCAGCAGCTCCCGAGGCGAGGAAACAGCCGCGCGTGTACACATCGGAACTAATCTGCGCCGGTATTCCACTTTGCCAAGGGAAAATCAGGCCTATACGTATGTATAGTTGTGCGTAAGAGACACGGTGACTAGCTAGAGACAGAGAGCCGGAGAGCGAGATGGATAGAGGTTGGAGTCAAGGCTGGGGAGCGTAGAAAATAAGGGGGATAGTGAGAGAGAGAGAGTCGGCTCTTAGTAATCGAATTACCGAGCCCTTAGAGGCGAGTGTGATTGCGTGGCCTTTTCTCTGGCGTGTCGAGCGATATCGGCCCGGCTCTCCCCTTGCTCTTTCTTTCTGCGCGCTGTTTTCATTTTATTACGTATTTACGCAGTTGAAAATCTGCCTCTGAATTAGTGAGCCGCCCGGCCTGAATGTTGCATGCGGGCCTCCTCGCGGCGTTTTATGCATGAAATCTCCAACAATCAACGGGTTTGTCGATCAATTTTAGATTCTTTCCGGTTACGGTGCTAGATTGGCTTGCTGAGTCTACGTGGATAATGTATAAAAGTTGCCGTTCTACAGTAGCGGATAAAAAGATTGATCATATTAAGCACAGACACTTTATTAACAGAACGCACGCAAACCTATAACTCACCAACATTCATTTACAAAATTCAAAAAACAGTCCATCCATCCAGTCGATGCAGCCAGCCACATCCAACCCTAATTTGCATGAGCGCGTCAAACAGCCGCGCGTCCGATTCTCTTCATTAGATTTATTTGCCATGCTGCAGCCCCCGTCGCATCAGGGCAGCGCTCGCGTAAAAAAGGCGCAAAATTAATATCCAAACATAGAGAGCGAGGCGCAGCCCAGTGCTCGAGGGCGAGCTTTCGGAAAACCGCGCTTTATTTCACGTATACCTATACATATATATATAGCGTACAGGGGCCGGGCTTGAAACCGCGGCGCATATGGGGCGGCGCTCGCTCCTGCGCAGATTGGATTATACGCCTAGGTGTCCGCTAATTGATTAAAACTCCGGAGCGTCTGTTCTCTCACTCTCCGCTAGAAGCGACGGATAATTCGAAAACGCGACGGAGAGAATCGCTTAAGCGACTGCGGCCAGAGCCTTTTTATCCCTCGGCTTTTCCTCTCGCGCGCGACTTCTTTTTTAATTAAGTGTGTGTGCTTTGGAAAACTCGCTGGACGTCTTGGTTTTTTTTAGCGCTAAGCGCCAGCTAGTTTGCCTTCGTTTTTGCTGATACGCTCTTCGAGTTGTTTGCGCAAGACGAGCGGAGCCTCAAAAAATTAACGAGCCGAGCGAGAGCTGAAAAAGTTGCGGATACGCTGGCGAGCTCACTTCCGCACTTACACCTTCATTAAACTCCTCCCGGCAAATTAGCCCGGGGATTTCCCAACCGCGAGCGAGCAGCGCGTTAAAGCCACATCCCTTTCTCTCAGCGAGAACGGGACGTAATCGCCTAAGGAGTAGGTATATAGCTCAGCCTTACGTGACTATTTTGGCGGACCACCGGCATCCACACACACGCGAGAAAAAAAACAGCATCCGAACGGATGATTAAAGCTACCGGTGAGGGCCGAGTGTAGGTAAGGAGCGAGGCCTTCGCTCGGCACTTTGCTAAATTATATAAATCAGCGTATACCGGGGAGGGATGTAATCCCGCGCCGACGCGCCGCGTCTCCGCTAAACTCTTAGTTCTTTGGCGCGCTGCATTAAGGAGCCATTAATTAGCGCGAGCGATTAATTAACCGAGTGTTTCTTTGACTCGCGGCGATGGACTCACTTGCTCTGTGTACTTAGCTGGCGCGCGGCGCTGTCGGCCGAGGAAGTTTCCTCGCTGAAATTACTCGCCGGCTCTGCTGCTTGGGCGCAGCGGAGCAGCGGCTTTTAGGGGCTCTTAAATAGTCGAGGAATCGCTCCGCTTAACGCCCCGGAGTTTGCGGCTGGCTTTCTTTCAACTTAATCAAATGCTAATTCATTAGCTGACGCCTTGCCGGCTCATATCTGTGTAATAATGTAATTAAACTTTTATTGGGTTTTGTAGTGCTAAGTTACTTTCTCTTCCCTTATCATTTCTAAACGTTCCGCCGCTAAACAATAGATCCGTCCGTAAAAGTCACTCTGAAAACCAGAACGTCCGATTCATCGCACATATAATTCATAGCGTCTATAAAACACAGAAAAAAGCAGGACCGCACCGTCTCGCCGAGCGCTGATTTCAGGCAATCGGCAGATTTCAGTCGGAGATTTGAATGGGACGAAGCGCAGCGTTTTATGTTGATGCTGGCCGGCGAGAGCCGCAGCCGAGAGAAGCGCATAAAAGAAATGAGCCGTGAACGAGAGAGAGGGAGGGAAAGATTCAGAAGTTTGCGGGTACGGTCTGCGAGTTGTACGCGTGTAGTGCTCGGTGTAAATTACGAGGCTCTCGCGAAGCTGATGTCCTCTCCCGCCATCCCATTTTCCTCGGCGCTCTCCGCCTCGCTTCTTTAAATTCAATTTCTTTTTCAACTTGGGGCTTTGAGGGGGTGGGGTCGGCCCTTTTTTTTAGATGGACGATCAAAGTTGGTTGGAGTATCGGTAATAGAACGGACCTTAGTCTTTTTTATGTATTCTAGTTTTTATAAAGGATTTAACTATTTTATGTATGTATCTGTATGGTTTGTGTAATTTACTGAAATAATAATCTTTTCCACACGGCGTGCGGGAAGTTCGTTTTCACGCACGCCTGGTCGGAAATGCGTGCATTAAAACAAGCTTTCCGCACGTCGTGTCTAAAAATTATGTACGATACATGAGCGATAAAGTGATTTTAACCTCGTGTAAACTTTCCGCACGAGGTTAAAATCACTTTACCGCACTTGTGTCATAAATAACTATTAATGCAGATATCACGTTCGCAGTTACAAAGTCAGAAAAATAAGCTACAAAAAAGACAAACTAAACCGTTGAACCACCCAAACTCGCCACTTTATAATCCATCTCACCTCCCACACACCCTCCCACGCCTCGGCAAACTTCCAAATCTCCAAGAAGCATAACTTCCCTCACTCCCCTCCGAACCTCTCTCTCTCTACCATTCCCGTCACGGAGCATCAAAAACCAACATTCTAATAGTCGAACTTTCAGGTTCGAGCTGCGCCGCTGGTGCCGGCAGATCGGGAGGCTCGAGCTCCAACGGCAGCAACGGCAAGCAGCGCCGCTCGAGGACCAACTTTACCCTGGAGCAGCTGGCCGAGCTGGAGAGGCTGTTCGACGAGACGCATTACCCGGACGCGTTTATGCGCGAGGAGCTGAGCCAGCGGCTGGGCCTCAGCGAGGCGCGGGTCCAGGTCTGGTTTCAGAACCGGCGCGCCAAGTGCCGCAAGCACGAGAGCCAGCTTCACAAAGGTGAGGGTGCGGGGATTTTGATGGGAGTTTGTTGAGATTTGAGATTTGTTTGAGATAGGTTTGAGATTTGTTGTTTAACTTTTGCACGAATTTGCTTTTATTTTGACTTTAGATGTTTTAAGTAACTATTGCAGCTGTGTTGATCTTTGGAGGATCGGCTAATATTTTTTACGACATCGAGTTTAAGTATAGATAGAGTCTCAAGTTTCTTTTTTCACATTTTCCGCGAAAAACTAGTAGGTAACATTAAATAAATGATTACAAAAATAAAGTCTTATAATCAATTGCATATATAAATTACATATTACCCTGAAATTCCACTGAAATTAATGTGATTGACTGAAACTAATATATCTTCATAAAGCAATTCGCTCAGTGAAATCCGTCACTTGTATACAAAAAGAAACAAAATACCATTTAACATACATTTCCTTCCTAAGAAAAAAAATGTAAAAAACAGGTAAAACCTACTACCAACTAGCTTCCGATCCTCCATACCTAATTTACAAAAACTAAACCCATTCAGGTACATACCAACCGGAACAACTCTCCTTTCCAGGCGTATCAGGCGGCATGGTCCTAGCTCCTCGCAGCCCGCCAACCAGCCTCGAGCCCTGCCGCGTGGCCCCGTACCTGCCCGCGCTGCGCCTCCACCCCCAGATGCAGTCGTCGGCCAGCAACGCGGCCGTGGCCGCAGCAGCAGCCGCCGCCGCCGCGGCATCCAGCTCCGCCTTCGATCCGGCGGTGCTGCACTACGCGGCGGCAGGCGGCCTCTTTTGCCTGCCGCATCCTGCCCCGCATCCGGCCTCACCGGCGCATCCGGCGGGGACTGCTGGAGCTGCCTCCGGGAGTTCGGCTCACTCGCATCCGCTGAGCCTGGCGGCCTCGCTGGCGGCTGCAGCGGCGGCCTCGAGCCGCTCGAAAAGCAGCAGCATCGCCGACCTGAGGCTGAAGGCGAGGAGGCACCAGGAGGCGCTGGGGCTGGAGAGGCCGGCGTAGATGTTGGGAGAGGCAAGTAGGTATGTCCGAGGGTGTGTTCGTTTCGACGCCGGCCGGAAGTGGATTCGGCTGCTCTTTTTACTTCGTGTGCGCTGGGGGAAGTCGTTATGGCTTGGAGGGTGGAAGTGTGTGTGTGTTTGGATGTTTCTGTGCTGTTACGGGGGGAGATGGTGTTATTGCTGAGGGACAGCGGAGTGGAGAATTGAAAATCGATTGTCCATGGTGCTTTTATTTGAGCACTTGTCGCTGCGCTTGAGGCAAATATACAGAGATACTTTTTCCCTCCGTCGCACTGGGCGTGTATGGGTCGGCGACTCGAATAGTGCTTGGAATGTCGTGGTGTAAATTTTGTAATATTTTTGTTAGGATTGTATGCGATTTGTTTCGTGTAACTAGCAATAATGGACAAATTTCTTACTGGTTGTAGTATAATTTAATAAATCTAGTCATTGTTTTTACTTGAGTTAAGTTGAGTAATTTATTATTATTTAGGCGTTTGTATACTCTAAACTCAGAAGTGCGAAATCCCAAAGAAAATAGTTTGAAACCTACATTTTAATCTTTATAAAAGTTTAAAATTTAGGTTTGATCCTTAAAGTAACTTTAAGGATTAAAATGTTAGTTTCAAACCAATATTGTACCATTATTGCAATAATTATTTTATAATCTTACAGCAATATAACTGTAACAATGTTATAGCAGTAAATAACACAAAATAAGTCCAAATGCTATAATAATATTGTTAAAATACTGATAAAATATTGCAATGATATTATTGTAACAAAATGGCACTAATGTTTTAACAATATTTCACAGGTATTATACAAAATACTGCATTAATATTGTATCCTTATTGTGTCAGTATTGTAGCAATATTGTAATACCTAATATTACAACAACACTATAATACTTAAAAATTATTTCGGCCTTTAAAAACATAAATACTACATACAAATATTTACTATACTTATTTTCTATTATATTTTCATGATATTAAATTTAGTAAATAGAAGTTACTTTAAAAATTAAAACCTAAAAAGTTTAAAACCTACATTTTAAACTTTTATAAAAATTAAAATATAGGTTTTAAACTTTTTACTTCCCGATTTCACACTTTTGAATTTAGAGTGTAGATATTGATAAGGAATATTTTTCAATTTAAAAGTTTTTCCAAAAAACATCATGTTACTTTAGTTAAATGCATTTATTGTTAGCCTTTGGTAGTTGGTATTAGTAAAATTATAAGGTTTATAAAGAAGTTTAATGTTAGATATAATAAATGGTGTTTATATATTATACGATGTATATAGTTTTGAATAATTATCGAACGACACTAGTTATTTCGACACTTATAGATGATCTTAATACTTTTAGGGAAAAATTAATTCTCAAGCACTATTCGAAGTAGAAACTGGCGCGAGTGTTAATCCTTTAGGCGTTACTACTTGGATCCGGTTAATGAATGATTTTACTAAAATTTTCAATGCTATAATCAAGGAGAAAAGAGCGTCAGTAAAATTACTCACTAGCCCAACAAGTAAAAGAACAATTTGTAAAAAAAAAACTAAGAAAACAGTAAGCGTTGATGATATGTCGTGTATTATACGTGTACGAATTGACGTTGCGAAGGCTGCGGTGTCAACCTTCTGGCGCTTTCGCTATATGCAAAAGGTACGTGGGTATACGTAAGATAATGACCTTTCGAGGCAGCTATTGAGATAAGGAAAACAAGACAGAAGTGTACTGTGATGATGCTCGCATATTCTGAATATATTGGCTCTATGCGATTTACTCAGTAGCTAAAGTTCTTCAATTTTCTTTTTATATCGTAGCTTATATAGGCGGGAATTTCCGTATGTTTCGATTTTAATTTCAGCAAAAAGTGTTTTTTAGCTGTGGAAATTTTAAATAATGTAAAAAATATTATTCGAGAGAGAGGCTTTAAAGAGTATTGCCTAGTTATTTTTAAAACTTTGTTTTGTCTTTCTGAATACGTAGCGACAGACAACATGTAAAGATTAAGTAGAAATCAAGTAACTGTTCGATCGGTTAATGAACTATGGACAGTGAAAAGAAAACATTGAATACACAATTATATATATACAATTATAAATACGTCAGTGGTTACATTTATTTAAAGTGTGAATTTTTGTAATGAAAGTGACTATACAGTAGTTAACCAAAGAAAAGTATGCAGTACAAGCTTATATTCAGTAAACGCAAAAAACAAAGCAATACTGAACCTTCAAGAATAAAATACGATTGATTTATAATCGATGCATTATTTTTCCTTCAAAAACGGTGTCGGCTTAGGAAAAAAAACAAAAAAAATGGTCAATGGCTAATTGCATTTGTTGTAAATTAAATAACATGTAACTCTGATAAGGATAAATCCAAATTGTCTTATTGAACGAAATAAAAAGTGTAGTTAAAAAAAAAAACCAAAATCTCATCGCAATTCATAAACCCCACACCCCAATCCCAGCCCCTACAACAAATGAATTTCCGAACCACCCAAGCAAGCCGAATCGAAATCCACAAGCGAGCAAACCATCGCGTCTATAAATAATTCCTCGCAAACAAAAGTCAACACCGCCGGTAACCTTTAAAATGTCCTCTTCCAAACCCGCTCGATACACACGTGGATAAGAAGGCGAAACCGAGTGAAAAATGTGTGTGTGCGTGCGTGTCTCGGGCCCTGCTTTCCTATCCGCAGATGTATACGGCAGCGCTCAAAGTTTGCCGTTGCAATAAGCGCGCGAACGAGAGAGTACACAGCTCGTCAGAGCCCGCCGTGATTTCCGAACAAACAGCCGGAGCCCGCTCGTCGGGGCGCTATATGCGGCTGTCGCGCGCGCAAAGATCGACGCGCGTGCTGCCTCTGCTCTTCTAACGAGCTAAGGACATTTTAATACAGATGAATATTGTAGAGCTTTATTTGAATTTCATTTCGCCAGTGTGAATAGCTGATTATTTAATGAGACCGGCCGTTTGGCTCGTAATTGCGGGGTTGAATTTCGCCGTCCGGTTCGTCGATCGCCGACGCTCGCCTTATCACTGGCGATCGATCGGATTAATTTTCAAGCAATGCGCAGCGTCCAGTGAAGAATAAGCAAAGCCCGCGTGTACAAGAAAAGCGAGCCGGGGAAAAAAGAAGCGCGCACAGAGATATAGAGCGGCTCTCTCCCGACTCTCGTCCGACGATGAAAAAGGCGGGGATGATTCAGAGCAGCGGCGAGAAGTGGACGCTCCTCTCGGGGCGCTAATGCAATAACGCGCGGCTGCGGCGCGCGCGGATAAATCAAGGCACAGAGAGAAGCGAGCGCCGTCCTGCAACAACGCCGGCACCGGTAATCGCGTTACGCCGTCATCCCCCCCCTGATCCCCGGGGGTACCGTTATATTGTCCCGCGCGAGTGTGAGTGTATATATATATATAAATGCGCGGAGCCAGGTCGCGACATTAATCCTGCCGTAAGCGCTGGCGCGCGCCTCTCGCGAATTACTAACGAGCGCGCGCGTGCTGCTGGGCTTGCACTATATATCTCGTTATTCTATTGCGGAGGATGCGAGGAGGAGTTGGGGTTTGCTCATTTTCAATTAATCGGGCCTTCAGGTTGGAGACTGGTGCGGCTTGGGATCCGTCGAAGGAGTTGCGTTCTTAAACTTTTTTTTTCTAGTTAGATGATTGTCGTACTGTTATGTAGTGATGCAGCGATTATATCGAGCTTGGGAGTAACTTAAATATTGGTATTTGTTACGAGTAAATCTACAATTTAAGTATTTGAATAATTGTTTATGCAAGGCTAAGTGGACGCGGTGAAAGTCTGAAGCTATCAATTACAATCCGTATTACGCGTACAATTACGTAATCAAATTCATGCACCGTTCCGACCTTAGATCCTAAACAGGCGAGCAGCGAAAAAAAGAAAAAACCCAAGTGAGCCATTCAAAAAGAAAAAAAAATGTAGAAAGTAAGCAGAACGGGGACCAGCGCAGCTCGCCCCCGTTTTATTTCTCACCGAGGCTCTGCAGAAAGCGAGGAGAAAGAGAGATCGGTCCTGGGGCGCAATCCTGCGGGACGGCTGAATAAAATAAAGAGATCGAGGCTCTCGCGTAAGTTTCGGATAATTCGCGAGAGGATAAAGCGCAGGGGAGCCGCCCGCGCGCGCCTACGTTTTAATCCGGACTTTTAAGGAGGCGCCCCCGCCGCCTTCCTCCTATTTTTTCTCTCCTTTATAGCTCCCGCTCCGGACTTTTTATGGCTCGAAAATTGGCTGTCGTTTGTCCGCGCGGAGAGCCCCGAGGAAGGGTCATGCTCTCGGGAGATGGGAGGAGCCAGGCGACAGACAAATTGACCAGAAGCCGAGAGGGCCAGCTGAGGGGATGTTTAAGGCTCTTCGGCTAATGTTATTGCACGCGCGCTAACTGAAAATTCATCGCAAGAGTGGGCAGCGTTGTATTATATTAACGCAGCATTACATTCAAATCCGTGGTCACCGATCCTCTACTCTAACTATCGAAACCTAACTTTCTGCCTAATAACACAAATAAATGAATAAAGCAATAACCGAACAATCACGGCTCACAAATCATCCTCACCGCGCCCAAAACGCTCTGTATTAATCGACTCTCCGCTCGAGCGCGCACGCAAGAAGCAATGACTCAAGCCGAAAAGCGCCGGCGTGTTTTTTTTACGGGTTTGCCGCACGAGAAGGGAACGCGCCATGAGGTCGGTGCATAACTGCGAAATAATACGCCGCGGCGAAAGCTGCGAGCGAGCATCATCAATTATCAAGTCCAACCCCGGGAGCGACGATGTAATTGTCGCTATCCAGAGCGCCGGCGGTTTTGCTCTCCGCACCCCCCACCCTTAAGGGGCGCATACGACCTACAATCCCCGCCGCGTTTCTATACTCCTTTTAATTGATGTCTTTTGATTAAAGCTTGACGTGGTGTTGTGGAAAGCGGCATTTTTCTTTACTCGCGGCAAATCAATCTTTGGATTGTTTTATGTATTTGTAGGTGGGGCGATAAAGTTAAATCACTGCTGGGAGTATGTGGCATGCCATTCTTTTTTACGTATTCTGCGATTTTTACAGATAGGTATAGGCGAAAGCCTTCGATTTGGGATTCCGAGCTCCGCAATTCCTTATTCTTTCCCTCGAATCGTGCGCGAGGTGAATGTTAATAATTTACAAAGCCGCGCGTGTGCATCGTCGCGCAAGAGCTGCCTGTGCTGCTAACTTCGATAGTGATTTAGGCCTCGCTCGAAATGCTGTACCTATATAGCGTATAATAGGAGCGTCAGTTTCATTCTTTAGCTGCATTTAGATTTTCATGATTTTTGGAAGATCGTCCGGGTTTGTCATGTTCAATTCGATGTGCCTGTCTTGAAAGTTAATTTAATATTCTTCCTTACTACTATTTTTAATTCACTTTTTAATAAGGTGGAATTATTTTTAGTTTGTCGCTAGTTCCATTTGCCTTTATTAATTGACCTTTATTATTTCTGTGGCTTCCTGCGGTATAATTAAATTAGTCTTTTTCTTTAATCTTGTTTACATTGAGGAAAAAAATAAGGAAAATTACTATTTTCAATGGTAACTCAAGATATGGTCGGTATATGTACACCGATTTTGAGGAGCTCAAGAGACCCTTTTTCATATAAAATTTGTACTTATCGCAAAGCTTTTATTCAAAATAAGAGATAACGCACCGCCGACGAGCGAAGAAGTTCATTTTTGGCTATAATATAAATCCGTTAATTTGACTTAATGAGTTTTATTAAAAGGCTATATAAATATACCAGAATTGAATAATAAAATGATCAAAGAAAATATAATTTTACAAATATTTAATTTTTTATAATAGATATTTATATGAATATTATAATTATTTATATAAAAATTAATATGGAAAGCGTAAAAAGGACTAAGTCCAATGCTAATCCAGTTGTTAGCTTTTATAACAGCTCGTTGGTTTTACTAGTTTATAGCAGGAGAAAAGAGTGCATTCTAAAGTATTAGCCATGATTATAAACAAACGTTAAGATTTTATCTCGTTTATATTCATCAAAAAGGCAAAAAGTGGACTAATTTAATTAGCTTGCGAAGCCAGAGATTTTATTTACATACTTTCTTCTGCATTCGAAGAAACATCTATCTCCTACAAACATAATTCATATTATCTCCAGCAGTTCACTTAAACAATAAACGCACGCCAATAAAAACTTTACACTCCAAACTACTCGTCGTAAAGCAGCTCCTAACTAATTCCAGCATCCACATCGGCTAAAAAGGATAAAACAGCCCGCTCTATTAAAGCAGTAAATAAACTTTACGCGCGTTAAATCGACTAGATTTTTAACGGCTTAACGGAGCCCGAGCCGCGGGTCAAGACTATATACATCTATACAGCCACGCGTAAGAAGGCAGCAGCATATATAGCAAAGCGCAGCAGCGCGGGAGCACAGCGGCAGGTTCTACACCCCCGCCAGATATATCATCGCCTGGCAGTTATGTGTGTCATGAATTTTAGATTATCCTCGGATTAGATTAAGGGGCGGAGAGCGAGCGAGCGAGAAAGAGAGCGTGGGGGGATGTCGGCCCCTCCTGGACCAAATCAGTCAGGGAGCTTGAGCTTCGGGCCCAGGCGATATCGCCGTAAATCAGCGCAACGAGTGAGGCCGGCCTCGCATGCAAAACTGCTCGGCTGGAGATGGTCTAAGAGGCGCTGGGAATAGTAAGCGAGATGCTTTTCTTGGGGATTTTTTTGAGTCTCGCTGTCGAAAATCAATTTTAATTCATATAGAAATAAAAATATGTTTATATTGAGTAAAGCTTTTTCCTTGAAATTACGTTATAAATTTCGTATATTAACTAAGAATAATTGACATTAAAA
>JAPYZA010004453.1:0-17331 GCA_030522685.1 Eupelmus azureus | reverse complement strand
TCTATTTTTCTTTTTACCTTCAAATCAATAAATCAATTGTTTCAAACATTCAGTTCTAAACACAGAAAATAGGTCGCGCATTTTCAAAGTGACGTTTACGAACGAAACAAAAATGGACAATATTGTATACTACCCAATTTCCATGACTAATCCATTCGCATAATCCGTAAACTACCATTCTATAAATACACTCACGTGTTTTCGTATGTATCACAGGCCTCATACCTGTTCCTCTTCCTCTTCAACACGGTTATAAACCGCGCTGCGACACTTGGGGTCCGCATCCCAGACATTAAACAATTAGTCTGCCGAGAGCGAGCGGGATAAAAATATAGAGACATGACTATATATGGGAAAAGCATTGCGTAACGGCATTACGATCGGACGATCCCTTACGTTTATATATATTTACAGACGGTTTTTGCGGTTCGATCCGGTGCACGGAAAAATTTGATTGACTGTGCACCTCAGCTGTCGGATTAACGATGTTCGATAGCTAAATTTCCAGAGTCAGAGTATGTGTATCGACTGTTGGCTATCCATGGATTTACTCGTCTATGTCTTTACTACTTTTTGTATTTGAAAGATTGATAGTAAAGTTATTGAATAATCAGTTGAATTGCATTTAAAAATAATATTTATTTGTTCTGGTTACAAGGTACAAGTTCTGGTTGAATTATATGAGTAATTCTCTAATAGAGATTGAGCATGTAAATTTATTTTATAATTAATTGATAAAAAGAATAACGGATTAAAAATTTAACATAACCATGCAATAAGTTAAAAACTTTTGTTGAATAATGCAGTTAAACACATTGCATTTGAATATTATTCAAAACATTAATTTAATCAAATGAATTTAAATAAAAGAAAAATTTTAAGCGAGTAAAGAAAATACTAGAAAGCAAAAGATATGCTATTCTACACACTACTTAATTCTACCCTTACGAAAATTTGCAAAAAAAAATATCACAGCTTTTGGCCGATGTTACTCATCATCCTCAATTGAAATTGAAAAATACTGATTTAACAAACCGATTAGCGCTCAAAGTAATTAAAGCATACTAATACTAATACCACCTACTCTCCGTAAAATCTCTACTACCTATAAATCAAAGCAATCATCACGGACTATCAGTCCAGTGTTCCCACGTTCTAATAATATTGTACAGCTTATCGCCAGGGCTCTGGGTGTGCGCCACCTGTCTCTGGCCAATCAGCTTGTAATCCTTGGCCAGCTTATTCAGCTTAACGCCCAGCTCGAGCAGCTTCACCGTCGTGGCGATCTGCTCCTTGGGCGGGCTTTTATAACTAAAATCACCGACGAAAGCTATGCCGATACTGCGATTATTGTAATTGTGGGTGTGAGCACCGGCCGAGTCCCAGCCACGGCCCTCGTAGACCAGACCGTCGCCGGCCACGAGGAAGTTGTAGCCGACGTCGATCCAGCCCTTGGCATCGATGTGGAAGGTCTGGATGACGCGGACATTCTGGGCGCACTTGGCCTCGTTGTAGCAGGACTGGGTGGCCGTGTGGCTGATTATCGCGTGCGAGGCCGGCTGGACTTTCAGACGGCGAGGGGAATCCGTGGCCGGCTGGGCGCCCCATTCGCCGCGGCCGACTATGCGCACGCTCACGGGCTTCTTGCTGAACTCATTGACTGCTGGAACAGATGCATTTTTTTCGGGGTGTTATGTTTGATTCAGGTTTAAAAAGAAAGACGAGCGTAAAATAATATTATTATAAAATAAAATTATTCTTCTATTATAATTAATAAATAATATTTTTGATACTCCGTGCGCAAAACTCGATTTTGCGCACGCTCGAACAAAGAAGCGCGTGCTGAATCTCGCTTTGTACATGTTGTATCAAAAAATACGGTTTGATACATAAGCGAGAAGGTGATTTCTACCTCGCGTGACCTTTTCACCCTCGCTTCGGCCGGGCGCGAACGTTCACACGATGGTAAAATCAATTTCTCGCACTAGTATCGTAATGAACTACTTTAATACGTGTGCGCAAAGCTCGATTTCGCGCACACTCGAATAAAAATGCGTATGCTAAATCTCGATTTGTACACGTTGCTTTGCGCTCATTTTTTTAGTTGCACGCGAAACAGGATTGCAATTTTATGGCAATCTATATTGCTATGTGGGTACTTTTAATGTTGCACTGCCTTGATTTTTAATATAAAGCCAAGTACAAAGCATAACTTTCCAAAATAAAATTTTATGTACGACATTATAAATTTTTTTCAACAAAATCAGCATATCAAAACTGTAACGGTAATTTTCATCTAGGTTTCTTATTACTAATAATCGATGCCTGCACTTGTGGTTTTTTCAAGCTTATGGCAATAAGAACATACTTTTCTTCTAAAGGCGCCTAAGCATTTATTATAGTTAAAGGGGCTAACATCATTCTATAGATACTAAAAATGTAAGTAAATTTATTACTTTTACTTTTAAATGTGTTATCCTATTTATGTTTTTGTTAATTATTTTTATAATTCATTATTTGTGTATTATTCGTTTATTATAATTATTATCCTATCATAAAAATTATGTTTTTTTTCAAAACATCTTTCCTTTTTTTATCTTGTTAAATTTTAGCTTGATTAGATAGTAAATCTCATTATTTGAAAATTATACTTATGTATAATTTAAATTTACATTGTTATTACGTATTTTCTTAAAAATCTGCTTTACAAATTTCAAAATCTGCTAAAAATATATCCTTATAATTAATTCTATAAATTCCATATATCATTCTAAATTAACAAATGAAAGGTATTATAGTAAAACTTATAATTATTAATTATTTCCATTTAATTTCTTTTTCTTATCTAAAAATTACTTAAGTATATTAAGGTAGTTATTTCCGAATTTACAGTTTGTGAAAATTTCCATTTTTTTGCATAAACGTAGTATTCTTATAAATAAACACACACGCCAAATTTCAGATCGATTCATTCTAAATTCAACTTTTTTATTGCTATATATTTATATATACGTAAAATTAATGAACTTTGATCGAATATATCTCAGAAATTAAACGGTAAATTTTCTACAGATTTAGCATAAGTATTCATTTATAACAAAAAAACGTTTATGCAAAGTGTGACAAATTTTTCGAATCAGTAAATATTTCTAAAAGCATACATTGGGAAAAAAATAACTTAAATTGAAAATTATTTATTACAACGTATTTTAGTTTTAAATAATTTTTAAGAGAAAAAGTGCATGCTAAGTGTGAATGAAGTAGCCGCGGTGGTTTAAAAATACAGTTAATTTTTTAACTTGTTTTATCGATATTTTGGGTAATATATTATCTATTATAACCCATTATATTTCACAATATATTTAAATATTATTTACATTTGCTTACCTTCTAAATCTTTATTAGGTGCAGCGAGAACGATTCCAATTAATAAAATAATAGAAGCAACGAAAATGCTCCGAAACGGTGTATATTCCATTTCTGAAGATAAAAATTAATATTATGTTAATTATTACTCATACAATAATACATAATTTTTCAATGAATCTGAGCACATAAATTAAATATATAAAATTACATGCAAATAAAAAAATTACGTTTTATTGCATCTAAAACACTTCAGATAGGCTCGTGCACGCATGCACGGATGTTCATTGAACGACTGACACTGGTTTGTCTGGGCAATATTTTTTTAACTAACTTGGCAGGGGAACCCCACTAACTTACTATTTAACTTTTTAATATGATCGATTGCTCTGTAAATATAAAACTACTTTATAATTTATAAACAACAAAAAAAACTTTATCAAGTAAGACATATATTTTTTGGTGAAATATTATCCATCATTTTTCAAAATACTATTTAAAAAAATTCTATTAATTATATCAATTTTACTACCATAATATATAACTACTTAATTAGGACACCAAAGTTTAAGTTTTCGTCAAAATAGTTTTTATTTTCTGTAATACATTCATTTTAATTATTGTTTTATTGCATTTCGTTTAAAAACGTTCATTAATTTAAATTAATACATAAATATATTTAAAATAATAAAAACTGATGAAAAAAGTTTTTATATACATGAATTGTACTTTAATTCTCATAACTCTGTTTTACTTCAAATTTCTAAAATTTTTTTAACTTTTTTATTTTTTACAAAATCTTACTCTATTCCAGATGATCTTCATATGGCATGAAATTTGACACGACCGCTACAATTATATGTTATGGTTTTTTCCGAAACGTCAGTGACACTTGTTAATTAACGATTAATAATGTGACTCATATTATGTTTTAGTGTAAAAAAAAAAAATTATATCAAACTGTTATAAACTTTGGACCATTTACACCAGTTTGGTATAGTTTGACTTGTTTGACTTGGATTTGCACAGAAAAAATTTCGCATTTAAAATTATATTTTATGTTATATTGTTATTGACAAGAATTTCGGTATAGTACAATATGCTTTGACATAGTTTGACATAGTTTGCCATTGTTTGATACAGTTTGACGTAGTTAGACATAGTTTTATACCATTTGATACATTACCAACTGTTATATATATTGACAAATAAGCAACTGCAAAAGCAAATTAGAGTGATAAACATTTTTATAAAAAAACTATAAATAGATGTATGCATTATTTTTCTTAAAAATCTTATAATTTATTTGCAGCAGTCTTCAAAACTCACTAAAATTCGAACCCAAAGCACCGTAAACTTAATATATCTAAATTCAACAAATACTTTTTTAAAATTCTCTTCGAATTATATGATCACCTTCCTACCTACACGGCATTAATATAAAACCAATTAATTAATTAAAACTATTCAAACACATCAAATAAACTTTTAGCGTAACACTTTCAAGGCTTTTCCACCCAGTGCTCCCACGTCTTGATGACATTAAACACATTCTTGCCAGGACTCTGGGTCTGCGATACCTGCTTATGCCCAATTAACTTGTAATCCTTCGCCAGCTTATTCTCACTCACACCCAGCTCTAGCAAAGCCTTAGCAGCCTCCAGTTGCGCCTCGGTCGGCTGATCACGATCAAAACTTCCAATAAACGCGATTCCAATGCTCTTGGAGTTATAACCTTTACTATGAGCTCCGGCGACATCCCAGCCTCGACCAGCGTAAACCACACCGTCGCCTCCTACGAGGAAACTGTAGCCAATGTCGTCATACTTCAGCGTGCTCATGTGGTAGTTCTGGATGTTGCGCACTTGACTAGGGCATACAGATGTAGAGAGGCAAAGTTGAGTGGCTGTATGGCTTATTATGGCGTAAGAAGCCGGGAGGATATCCAACGGCTTCGGAGGCTGCTGGGGTTGGCGTCCGCCCCATTCGGTTCGAGGTACAACGGTTACCGCAGCTTTGGCGTTTGAATCTAAGATTGAGAAGGGTTTGATTAATGTAATGATTTAGCTTAGGTTTGGCAGATTCTGATAATGCATTGAAAATGATTGTGTAAGAGATTTGAGAAATCACAATGAAATTTCAAATTTTATTTAAAGGTGTTTTTTTATGAGATCTTATTAAGTCTTTATAAGTTAATTCTATTAACTCAACAAGATAGGGATTAGTCCTCCAGCGACACTTACAAAGAGGAGTTAGAATATGCGGAAAAGGGATTTTAAATACTAACTAATACCCACGATTCCGTCAAAATGGGCCTTATCCAAGATATAAACTATTTAATCTTAAATTTTTAGACTTCTTATAGTGATTACTAAAATCAGTAAGTTTAAATATAAAATTTGACTCTATATTAAAAACCCACAATTTTTTATTTTAAATTGCCAATTTTTTATTCCCGCACCAGGATAAAAATAGGCACTTTTAACGGAGGTATGTAAATAAATTAATCTAACAAAAATAAGAAGATATTACCTATTGGATCAGCATTGACTATTGTCAGTAGTAATCCTATTAACAAAACTTTTATTACTACTAAAATGGACTGCATCTGAAACATGAATTTGATATAAGTGTGTAAACTAAATAAAATATTTTTACAAAATAGTTTCATATTTTTATTAACAAATGAATAAATAAATAATATGCCAGAACAATAAGTATTTTTGTTAATTTTTGGGATATGTGTGTAACTAAGAGAAAACAAACTTTCTGTTATTATAATGACTGTTTATTTGCTTTATTTATCCAATACTATTATCAGCTCAAAGCTCGCGCTGCGATAGCTCGAAGAAAACTGCTTCTCGGGTGCTACTTTCGTGCGTCATCGACACCCCCCCCCCCTGTCGCGAAAAATCCTCGCTCAGAATAGGCCCCGGCACGGCGACTGGGAGGCTTGCGCAAGCACGAGGAGTAAATCGCCGTGAGTAATTTCCCCGCTCTCGCGCGCCCGTCGACGGGAAACTCTCTCACGTTTTCCTCTTCCGCGGAAGGCCCCTCGCGCTCTCCCACTTTCTTTTGGCGGGAAACGCTCCCGCGTTTTCCCTATACCGTGGAAGTCTCCTCGCGTTTTCGCGCTCCTCCCAGGACAATGCCTGCGCCTCTACATCGTCTTCTCCTGGTCGGTCTCCTCGCCCGCTGTCCAGCAGGGTCGGCTTTAAAGCGGCCCCAAGTCGGTCGCAGACAGACCTTGCTGGGCACGCGGGACTCTCGCGTTTAGGAGATGATCAGATACAAATAATATAATAAAACAAAATAAGATATAAATGAACAAATCATAAAGAAAAGAAAAGAAAATAAAATCTAACATTTCGAGTTTGGATCTTCTATAGTGTTGCAGTAGGATATCAAAGATCAGCTTTGAATCTAACGTGAATGTAACTGTTTTTGATTTTGAATTCTCCAATTATCTTTTTAAAAATAATTTTATAATTATATATATAATTTAATAATTTTAAATTATTGGATTTGATTAATTTCAATTATAACGTAATAATTTTAATTCGATGTATCTTATCGCATAACAGCTGATAAAATATTTATTACTGTTTTTACGCAACTAGATTTATTACCTTTAGTGGCTAAATTATTCTTTCCACTTGTATATCCACAAAGTTCTCTAACTTAACTGATGCAGTTTCATTCAATAAAATTACTTTTATATCCTACTCAAGGGGAAAAACCTACCAGACGGTATTTTTTATCTTCGATATTATCAGTATGATAAATATACAAATGTATCGAACAGTGACTATTACAAAACAAAACTAAACTCTTTCATTTCATTTTCGATTTCGTTTTATTTTTTAATAATCTAATTAATTTTGGTTTTTTTAATTTTTTAAAGTAAACTAAAAATAAAAAAACAAAAAATGCTGAAAAAAATAATTTTTTTTTCTAGTTTTATTTCTGTAACAGAATTGCTGAAGAATTCAAATACTTTGATATTTTTATTGTAATTTATAAAAACGTATAGATTTCTATTGATTTTACGATTGTGTTATGCCTATATGTAGTAAAAATACAGGGATAATTAAAATATAAAAATCAAGAATATTAGTCATACAATAAAACTTTTTCTTTTTAATTTTCACACTCACAATGATGTAGCAAAATAATGATTTCCCAAAAATGACAGACAATTATCATAATTGTAAGATATTGTTTGTAACGATTTAAATTATTATACATATATCATTGTAATAAGTATAATTTATTATATCTTAAAGAAGCTGTACATTTATATATTGTATTACTTCAAAGAAACTAGAATATCAATTTTTAACTAGTTATAGGATATATTTTTTATAGTAAAAAGTAGTTTATAAGTTATACAGTCCCTTTAAAAATAGTTACTCTATTTATCATGTCACGGTTTAAATAAAATTTTTATTAATTTTATTAATTACAGAATTAAAAATAACTAATCAGTGATACTCATGTATATTTACATAATTATGGATACTGAAAACTACTTTTTACAATCCACATAATTTGACGTGAAATTAAACACAAACAACTTCACAATTGAACTATAAAATGAAAAATTTTGTAAAATAAATGCCAGTGCCCGCCTCCACACTAATAAAAAACGAAACTTTCTTCCCAAATCTAGTTTTGTAAACCTCCTAAACAGCCTCGCACTCACGGCTTCGGCGACCAGTGATCCCACGCCTTGATAATACCATACAAAACATCTCCAGGACTCTCCGTCGCGACGCACTGCCTGTGCCCCAGCAGCTTGTAATTTTCGCTGATCCTTCTGGCCTGCACTCCATATTCGATAAGCTTCTTCGCAGCAACCAGCTGCACCTCCGTCGGTTTGCTCTTACTGAAATCACCGATAAAAGCAATGCCTACGCTATTCCCGTTGAAAGCGTAGGTGTGAGATCCCTCGACGAGCCAGCCGCGACCCTCGTAAACCACACCATCGCCACCAATGAGAAAGTTGTAGGCGATGTCTTCCCAGCCACGGGATCCGATGTGGTAGGTCTGAATCGAACGCACGACCCGCGAGCACGCGGATTTCATGTGGCAGAACGGCGTGACCGTGTGGCTGATTATGACGTAGGGCGGTGGGATGACCTTTAGAGGTTTTGGTGGATCGGTTGGTGGCAGCGCGCCCCATTCCGACCGTAGTACCATTTCCAAGGGAAAGTTTGTATCTAGAATGTGAAGAAGCGGTTGGTATTGCGTGATGCTTCGTGGATATAGTAGCGCTGTCGAGTTGGAAATTAAATAAGAGAAAAGAGTTGTTGAAAGGATGGATTGCAGAGTATTAACTCGTTTTGTGATACTTTAATGTGTGGTCGGTTTGCAAATGCTAATGAAAGGGATATATTAGTATATATCAAGTGTACTTACCTGCCAACGCATCTTTAAAAGTTGATGTGAAGACAAATGCGATTGAAAAAATCACGAAAATGTAATGCGACCCCCTCATTTTCCAAATATTGATGCGTTGAAATCTAGGCTCTATAATATGTTATTTTTCATAAGTATATTAAATAATATATTAAAGACCATATAGATAAACAATTAAACAGAGTTATGTAATTAAAGAAAAATTGTAAATTGAACAATACATCATTATCAATTTAATGAAATTAATTTATTCGATTTTGAACAGAATTTCTTCTTTGAGAGAGCAATGAGATTTAAAGTAAAATAATACTGTAATATAATTACTACAATTGTTATGCTTATTTCAAACTTTATTCTAGTAGAATAGTAGAATATTTTTATAGTATTTTAGTTTATAAAGAGATAATACTTGTTTATTTTTCATAAAATAAAATAAAACATAAAATTTACCTTAAATTTTTTATTTAACTACTAAATCACATTCGCTGTAAGATTTAAGGCTTCTATTCTAGCACTAATTTTCTTCGTCAATCGTATACTATTAAATTAATGAGCAAATAATAATACGAATTTCATGATCGGAATTCCTCGGGGGAATCACAGTGTAATACGTCTTTACTCGATTGACACTTCAATATAATAATGTTTGATATGATTCGATAATCATGAAATACTACGTAGATTAAAATGTTTTTAGTTCTAAGTCCATACAAGTCATTTCGATAAGCATCGACGATAGCGTAATATTCAATGCACTGCTTACCGATAAACAAATTTTTTGCTGACTTTTTATTGAGTACAGAGATTATAATATCATCTGCTATACATTTATAAATGATTCTTTTTTTAGTTCTTCTTTTTAGTTTTAATAATATTTTTAAAAAACAACGGCGGTATCAAAATATATCAAGGAAATGAAACGAGTAATTAACAAGTAACTATATTTTTTTATAATATAGAATATCAAAATCTTACATTTACCGAAAGTTGAGCTTGATTGATATAAACGAACAAGAAGTAATGCAGCGACCTCTTAAAGTTGGGGGGACGAAAATGTCCCCAAGTGCGTGAAAGAGTTAAGACAGTTGTGTTGTAACATATTGTGACGGTACTCCTCATAGAGGAATTCAAAGTTTGCGCTTTCTTGAAAGGTTTAGTGCGTCAGAGCGTTAATGTAGACGTTGATCTTACGCGGAGAGAGCGCTTTCTCGAAATAAGAGACGTAATAAGTGAGAGAGAGAAGAGGCATCGCTCTCCTTCGTCCACGATCCGTCAAGCCGGACGGATATCATCATTGACGGACCAACTCCAAAAGGCTCCTGCCGAAGAAAACATACAACGTCGTAGGCTGCGTTCTTCTAACGATCCAGTCCTCGTCGTCGGCGTTCCTGGATGTTGGTCAATATTGTAACATCGCTGATCTATCACCGAAGCCAAGATAAGTAGTTAGAGCCTGGACTGGTTATAGCCCAGCTCGCTTTTATTCACGAGAAAGAAAGTAGGAGCATTGTTTCTTGATTCCTTCAATAACCTTGAAGCCGCGATTAGTGCGATTAAGTATTTTCGATTATAATGAAAAGTAAAATGCGAAGGTTTGAGATGCGGGATTATTTTATGTAAAAGCTTCTCTCCGTAAATGTAAAATTTTAATTACGTCCAAGTAGTCCATAAAGTTGAATTACGACTCAAAATACCGAAAAATAATGTAAGCATGGCAACTGAAAAACTTTTCGGCCTTGCATATAAAATTCCACTTTACCAGCCTAGGTATAAAGGTACTATTTTTTTATTACATTACTTCAGTAGCTTGGACTACAATAAATTTTTAAGATATTTCATTAATCTTTCTGTCACTGACTATTTGTATTATTAATTATGTTAACCCTTATTACTACAATAAGTGAAAAGTTATTTTCCTCAAATTATCTTCAAAACCAAAGATTTAATTTATTCAACAGTTCTCAAATCTACAATAAACTGACATAAATATAGCAACTCTTATGGCGTGGGCGACCAGTGCTTCCAGGTCTTAATAATATTGTACAAAACTTCTCCTGGGCTCTCAGTGTTAACGACCTGTCTGTGCCCCAGCAGCTTATAATCTTTATCAATTTTTCCGGTCTTAACGCCATAGGCAAGGAGCCTCTCAGCGGCTTGCAGCTGGGCCTTGGTCGGAGTTTCAGTGTTGAATGTACCAATGAATGAAATGCCAAGGCTCTTGGTATTGTAGTTAAAGGTGTGGGATCCCTCGATGCCCCAGCCGCGGCCCTCGTAAACCTGACCATCGCCACCAACGAGAAAATTGTAGCCGATGTCTTCCCAGCCGCGGGATTCCATGTGGAAGATCTGAGCAAATCGTACGTTTAGTACACACTGGGCCTGCGTGAAGCAGAAAGTCGTGGCTGTGTGACTGATTATTACGAACGGAGGTCGTTTGACCTTTAAGGGGGTGGGCGTTTTGGTTGGCGGCTGAGCACCCCATTCGGTTCGTGACACGATTCGGAACTTTGGTTTCAATTCTAGAAAGTAAAGTTAATTATTGTATTTCGTACTCTTTCGAAATTCAAAATTGATGCAAAGCATGCTGTTACAATTTAAAAAATTATCATTTCTGATTTGTACAGTACACAGTTAAAAATGTTTCGTAATTTTGTCCGTATTTTACGAAAACCGTACGTAAGTACCCACTGTACCCCGTACGGACCCCCGTATTTTACGAAAAGGAAATCGTTATGAAAATTCTATACGTATTTGACGAAAAAATTCGTTCTTTCAATGCTTTTATTATATACTTATATTACGAAAATTTTACGTTAATTTTAACGAATTACGAAAAACGATATATTTTTAACTGTGTATATTTAAATTTTGCATAGATTTTCAATAATTGCTTGTTATTATTACGAATCTAATTTACGTAAAACAAATAATAACAAATTCACTCACCTACAGATTCATCTGCACATGTTGTTGAGATAGCAAATGCAACTAGTACAATTGCAAGAACATAATGTCGGTACTGTATTAAGTCCCCCATTTTCTGAAAAATATAAATATATTAAAAGGTAAGTATTATTATTTAACGAGCTCTTATTTTTAAAATTTAATAAATACTCAATATTCTATAATATATATTAGCACAGATGTTGTATGTATACAAATTTTTTAGTTTTATAAGATACACATGACAAGAATTCAAATGTAAAGAAAAATTATTGGGTTGGAGTTCTTTTATGAAGATATAAATTATTTTCAATCGTAATTTCATAAACCGATCTATTTAAAATATTAAAACCGAAGTTTAAAAATACAACTTTGATTTTATTATTCAGAAAACACTAAATTATACTCACCTGGCGGTAAAACTTATACATATAATATTTAATGAAGCACTAATTTTCTTTTATAACCTTGTTTTCGTCTTTATAAGTGAATTCTACTAAATTTTCTACACTGGTTTTTTATAGCGCCGGAGCACGTCGAAGTCCTTATCTACTCATAATCAATTGAAACTTTGATGTTGTTCGATATGACTCGATAAACGTTAAATCCACTTAGATAATTAAATGTTGAATCAAGTTAAATTCATCTAAAAAGAATGTCCCCTGAGAGTGAAGCATATCTCTGATAAGGAGATAGAGGGTCTCAGATGAGGGACATGAAATGACCTGAAACTTTAGGAAATAGTTAGTTATCTCAAAAAATGAAATACGTGTTACAGTGTTTTTTTTAATATACCTTATTTTGTCAGATATGAACTATGGTCTGTTTTATTTTAACATGTATTTTATAACGAATACATTTTTGAGAGAATAAATATGTCGGTTTCCGAACGCATTCATCATCTCTAAAGCGCAAAATTTGCCTAGGTTAATTTCCCTACAAGCTTATTTAACTGATCATAACTGAGCGAACCAGGACGTGCTATAGATAATCAGAAAATGAGATGCGCATATAAACTAGGATTGGATTATACACTTCGCTTTTCATCGGAAAAAATGAATAGTTTGCAAGAGTATTTTCTCAAGGAAGAAATTTGTGCGGGCATTATAATCTTTCACTAGCAAATTGGAAATCACATTTTTTCAATAAAATGTACGCCTCCTTCTATTAAGAACCTTTAAAATAACCTTTTAAAAAGTACTATAGCACTTATATTCTATGTTTTAAATAATTGTACAAATACACTTTAATCTTTAAAGGATTTAAGAAAATACTCTTAATATTTTAAAACTTTTCAAATGAAATTTTAAACATAATCAGTTAATTACTGTCAGTCAAACAGCTTGGCCTCACAGAAAGTAATCTCGAGAGTAATGTATGTATACTACCCGGATAAAGTATCATTTAGAATGTTTTGAAGTTCTGTAATCTTATTGAATAATTCTGATGAATTAGCCCTAAAATTAAATTTACATTATTAAACGAATTTTTAGATTCTCTTAGTATACTAGGTGAGAAAATCTATATTTTAAACCTGTGTTTAGATAGCAATGCTAATTAATTAATTATTTATGGTCTTGGAAATGAATTCAAACTTTTGTCATACTTCAAACTTACAAAATCTGTTAAAATCAGATTAGAGTTTGTTTAAACATTACTTTGTTGATACTAAAAATTGGCTTTAAGTACTTTACGTAAAGGATAAATTTACATTAATTTAAGAAGTTATTGTTCGTTGGTCATAGTAAATTTGGAGGTATAGAAATAAAAATTTCTTTTTTCGATCTCAACGAACCAAATTGTCGTGTTTATGAAGTCAACGTTTTTTACAAAAATATGTACGATGACACATGTGTATTTTTACATTAACTCTGAGGTTTTGAAAACGGAAGATACAAATCCTCCTCCGAAACGTCGACTTCATACTATTGTAAAAAATAAACACGACAACTTGGTTCGCTGAGATCGAAAAAAGAAATTTTTATTTCTATACCTCCAAACTGACAATTTGATGAGTTCACAATTTTACTCTTATCCGAATGTGCCCCTCTCTTCCCTACGAATTTATTTTTAACTGAAATAAATAGTGATATAATTTTCAATTGGCAAAGTAAATATTGACCATTGATTCAAAATGAGTGATTAATTATTGCACAGATTTGCATAAGTGTTTAATTTAATTCAAGCGTACATTTTACGTAATTATCTAATTTATTTTATGAATTTTTTAATTAAGTTAAAACTTTAATAATTGATAAAGAGAAAAATGAATTTTCAAATTTATTTTAATTAATATATAATTTGGGTTTAAACATTTCTACAAAACTAACATGATTTTTCCATACTTTAGTATAAAAGAGTACCAAATCGATTTATACAAGAAAGAATTACACAACGAGAGAATATTTTTACGACAGTACACAGATATTTATTCACGTTTCTACATTCCACTACTAAACGTCAACATCGCACATTTTATACAAAAACCTAATAGCCCTCCAAACGAAAAAACTTTCATCCTATCAACCGGATCCTCAACAAGAAAACCTCCTCAAGGTTTCTCGGCCCAGTGCTCCCAGGTCTTGATGATATCGTAAACCTTCTGCCCGGGACTCTTCGTAACCGCCAGCTGCCTCTGACCCAGCAGCTTGTAATTCTTAGCCAGCTTGTTCTCGCTGACGGCCAGCTCCAGCAGCTTCTCAACGGCCTTGACCTGAGCGTCGCTCGGCTCGGAGTAGCTGAAGTCGCCGATAAAACCAATTCCCAGACTCTTGCTGTTGTAGCCCTTGGTGTGCTCGCCTTCGACGCCCCAGCCTCTGGCCACGTAGACGTTGCCGTCACCGCCCACCAGGAAGTTGAAGGTTATGTCGTTATATCCGAACTGCTTGGTGTGCAGGTCCTGGAGGTTGCGCACGTGCTTGATGCAGTTGTCCTTCGTCGAGCATTTACCGGAAGCTGGATAGGTGTGGCCGATTATGGCGTATGCCGGAGGTTGGGTCTCGAGGTTGCTGGGTGGGTGCCTTGGCTGACGGCCGCCCCATTCCTCTCGGGTGACAAAAGTGAGGTCGCTGGCTGGAAGAGGCAAAGTGCGATGTAGGGAAATTTTGCTGTTTGTTGGGTGGTGTATGAAGTTAAAGGAATTTGATCGAATTAACGGTACGATGTTTTAATTGTTCTATAAGGAAAGTGTTGTAAGCAATTTCTAGACTCTTTACAAATAGAATTACGAATTTAGTAGTTTCAATAGTAAGAGATAACAATTTGTGTAAAAAACCGAATAACAATAATTATTTAATAAACACGAGTACTTGTTATTGTGCAAAGACTATTTCGTTGTTTGAAAATATACTAGTCATATACAAAAGGTTTTAATGAAAGTTATTTTTTGACTTTATATTATGCGTTCGTGTCACTAAGTGGCAGTCATAAACCTATAAACTTTTCCTCTTTTGATATGTTTCTTTCGCGACACTTTACGCCTTTATACATTGATGCAGATGGATACTACTACACCGTCATTACATCAATTTATTTAAATATATATGGTCGATACAGGTACTTTAGAGTAAATATTGATTTTAAGTTATTCAATTAGCTGAAATAATCATGAAAATGAATACAATTACGCCAGAGTATTTTTAGAGAACATATGATAACCCCCGAAAGAGTTCATGCAATATCATATTATTTATTTACAAAAACTAACTGTTTTTATTTGGCATGATTAAGTTGTTATGAACAAAAGTAAGTTAAATTGATATCATTTTTAGAATAAGAAGCGCAGAATTTTTTAGTTCATTTTTAATCAAATTAAATGTATCAGGACTCATTTTGTTTGTAAGAAGAACCTCTTTAGACTGCATATCTCTTTTTTTGTCAAGTTCAAGTTATTTCAAGCTTATAATGTAGTAGAACTTTTTAAGTTAGTGATTTGAAGTTATTTGATATTTTATTAGGTATAAATTATATTTCAATTAAAAAAAAAAGAAATCCCATACATTATATTTCAATTAAAAAAAAAGAAATCCCATACATTAAATTTCATTAAAAATTCACTAAAGATTATATCTGATTCTAATAAGTGAATGTGTAAATAATAAACTAAATATGTAAATAAAAAACTCCTTAAACTTTATAGTTTTAAGACAAAAGCAATCGATTTTTTTTTCATGCAAGCTATTCCGCTAAAAATCATATCTTATTATAACTGAATGTGTAAATAATAAACTAAAAGCATTATTGTCATACCATCACTTTCAGCTAAAGCTACAGTCAACGAAACGAAGAACAGAGCGGCGATAAAAAGTAGTTGCCTCATTTTCTAAAATAAAAAATACATTAAAAATTAATTTATTAGAATGCTAATAATAACTATTGAAATATAAAAGAACATACACAACTTTTAAATATAAACCTTTAAAATGCTTATGTAAAAGTATACAATGTTATAAATAATTTAATAAAAACTATAATTATTAAACCTCATTATTAAAAAGAAAATACGTTTGAAATAGTTTAAATTTAAAATTAATCTTTCTTATAAATTTTTTAAAATTAACATGATAGAGTTTTTCGACTATTTTTTAAATTTATTTCAATAACACTACAATTTCTTCAACCAATAAGTTTAAAAATTTTCTTACTTCACTATTGATGTATGCTCGAGAGAGATTACAAAGAGACTGACTCCAACTAACTTATCCAGTAAACTTATATATAATTTTTTTCGATAAAAGATGTTCTTTATCTAGCTTTGGTCTTACGGGCGCGTGTAAACAAAACCAGAAGCGGATTACTTACGGTTCTTAATTAATCTCTTCGATTACTTTACTCAAAATGTATGAACTTCATCGTAACAAAGTGCATAATTTAATTTGTTTGCTAAACGTAACAAAGTTTTCATAAAGTATAATTTAGTACTTTTAAATACACATGATATTGAGTCATCAGGTAAATAATAAAGGCAAATAGTATTTGAAATTCATAGGTTAAATCTTATTTTATTGTTTGTTTTAATATCTAGTGAAACTATGTTTAAAAAGTTAAAAATAATGACTGATCTGAAGAAAGACGATCAATCCATCATGAAAAAGGCGTTATAAAGTCACATTATTTAAAAAAAAAAGAAACTATTTGCTCATACATTTGTCATTAAAAATTCTTACAATTAAGTATCAACGTACAAAAATCAAAAAGTCATAAAATTCAAGCCCCCTCTGAGACCAAATCACTGTTTGCGTAATTGTGCACACACTCTATATAGTTATTCATTACTTGCATAACGTTATGTTAAACGCAATGTTTTTCGCTAATTCCTTCCACCTATAAAAATATTGATCATGTTGTAATATTTTTCTCCAGTTAAATTTGAAGGTGATCATCCTCCTTCCACTAATATTTTCCTTGGTTAAAAATTCTAGAGTCTATAATTCTAAGTTTGCTATTTTAATATACTAAATATTTAATTGAACCAATATTAATTTATCTTGTTAATTTTTACAAATAAATATTCGAAATTAAATTTATTTTTGGAACAGAAATTTTCACCAATTGAAAATCTAAAATCCACATTATTTTTTATTTGATTTTAATAAAAAATAG
>JAPYZA010004451.1:0-25716 GCA_030522685.1 Eupelmus azureus | reverse complement strand
TCTCTCTCTCTCTCGCTCGCTCGGCCAGCTTCCCCGCCTCGCTCTTCTTTCCTCTTCCATCATGTTCCGAGCTGCGCAGCTAGCCTCCTCTCTCTCGCTCGCTCTGCCGCGCGCGTCCCGCCTTTTTTCTCCTTGTCTCTGTCGCGCCAGCGCGCGCTGCTGCTGCAGCGGCACTGCCCGGCTATCAATATATTTGTCCTCTCTCTCTCTCCTTCTCGCTTTCATTCCCCGCTCTCGCTCGCTCTCTCTCTCCGATGATATTCCATTCGTCGAAACTCGCCTGCCTGCCTGCCTGCGCGCGCCTGCCTCTGTGGCTAAAAGTTCGATCGGCATTGCTACCTTTTCCCGAGGGGTGGAGAAACTTTCTTTCTTCCTCTCGAGCGCTCTATTTTTATATCGGCCGGCAGCTTTCTCTCTCACTCGCGTGCGTGGATTTTTTTTATTTTTTTTCGGGTTTAGGATTTTCCCCTACCTCCCGCAGTGTCGGATGTGTATACACAAGCGATATTTATATATTGCGCGGGGGCTCGACCACAGCCGCACCGCAGGATCAGCGCGCGCGCTTATGCACAGAGAGAATGGGCCACCTGAGTCCGAGCGAGAGCTAATACTAGTGGCGCTGTCCTTTGATGACGAGAGATGACTGCTATGATTTTCGATCCGCGAGCCCAGCTTTGCGGGCGCGGCCCGCTCGAAACTTTCATGAAGGGATTATAATTTTTTTTTTTTTTGGTTGGACTGATTTGCGTGGTGGAAATGGATTTTTTGGATGATATTCTTTTTTTGGAATTGTGATATGGATGGAATGTCGAACGTTTTTCGTAGTTGAGTAATGAATGGTTAAGAAGGTATTTGCTTGTGTGGATGTCAAGGGTTTTAAGGAAATTTTTGTTTTTTTGTTGTTTTAGAATCCCTAATTTTCTTTAAAATCCTGATGTCAATTTTTATTAATGTATCTTACTATTAACCTATTGCTTTATTATTGATAGGAAACATCATCACACAAATACTTTAAGTTTCATCATATTAAAACTTTTTTATTTATACATCTTGTTAGTGAATGATTTATAAGCATCTAAAAATATCAGACTACGCGTACTTATAACTTTTATGACAAATAGAGAATTACAATTATTTCTTAGAGAAAAAAAATATTGTTTCATTTGTTATTATATACAGAATAAAACATATTTTTTTTACTACATAAATTCAATAATAATCCAGTAGAAAGTAATATCAAAAAATTTTTTCAGAGTAATTTCGACTTTATTTTGTTAAAAAGCGATCACGTACCACATTCTCCAATTCAAACAATTCTTTCAAAACCTAAACAAAAACCCTTCCCCAAGCAAACCCTTAAACACCCAACACGCAGATCCATCAAAACCAGCAACAGTCAGATCCACCAAGTCTCCCAAAAACAAACTGCACAAGTAGTAACAACCTGCTGCAGCCCCAGCCCCGAAAAACCCGTCTAAAAGCCAACTCGAAATCTCATGCATTATTCATCGGATAACTAAGTGAAAAACGCTCTTGGCGCAGCGAGTCGACGCGTTCGACACAAAGGCTCTTTTTCCTCCCCAGCCCAGGGTGGCCGGCAGCGGGCGGGCATTCGACGCTAAACATTTAGTCGGAAATAATTTGCCTGCACTTCTCTCATTGCTCTCTCTCTCTGTAGGCAGCGCGCAGCAACGCTCACGCTCACGTCCTCTTTGTGATATTTCATCCTTTTCTCGCTGGCGCGTCCGCGGGCCCGACAGCCAGCGCTCGCGCTCGCGAGAGAGAGCAGCCGAAAGTGCGTCAGCGCGTGTGTGTGCAACGTTGCGCTGGCTGCATGCAAAGCTGAGCGAGCGACGGGCGAACGGCCGAGAGGAAAATATTCAACAACGGGGCGGCGGCGGCGCCGTGACTGCGCCGGCTTTAACATCGGCCTCCCGCGCTGACGGCAGAGCGAGCGAGCTCGTGCGCCGGACATTAATTAAGGGATTTTTCTCTGAGTGTTTATTTTTTGTTTTTCCACGGCGCGCGAGCGCGCGCTTTTTTTCGGCCGGCAGCCGGGATGCATGAAAGATGGGGGGAGGAGAGGTAGGGCAGAGATCGCGAGCGCGCTGGGGATATGACGAATGTCGTCCAGGTACGGACTGGAAGAATCGAGGGATTATTCATCGAAGGTTTATATTTTTTTATGGACGAGCAGCCTGAGCGAGCGCGTTGAATTATCGATTAGATCGGCGCGTCATATTTGTTTGGATTAAGTGCGCGTAAGGTTGATGTATGCGAGAGCGTGAGCTCTTTTAAGGGGATGCGAGAGGCTGGATGGGCTTTGGCGGATTTTTATTGGAAGCGACGAAATAGGGCGCGAGAATTATTTGCCGGAGGAGGAGGGTGCTTTGGATTTTGAGATCTCTAGTGTTTTTGGATAAACCGGATTTGGAGAAATGATGTTGGAGTTTCATAAACGTGTGGCTTGAGTTATTGGAGGGTCTTCGGGTTGTACTGGTGTAATCTGCTGAAATTTTAATTTTATTTAAAGAAAATATATTTTCTTGTAAACTTTTGTAATTCTGTAAAGATTGTTCATTGAAGACTTATTGGTGATGTATGTCTATTGCTCGTACAAATATTAACATGTATTCACGTTTTCAGGTACAGTCATTTCAGTTGCTTGCACATCTTCGTCTTATATTTAAAGAGGAATAAAAGCCTACGTGTTATAGCGAATGCCAAAAACCATTACTTTTTTTCCTTGGTTTTACGAGGACAACACGTTGTTGTTCTTTTTTGAAACAATAAATTGACGTAATAAAATATTCGCAAAATTAAAAAATAAATTTCAAAAAAAGTTGGTTTCTATATTCTCAATAACAAAGCTTCCACGTCATCTAAAAACACGAAAATATAATAAAAACACTTACATTACCCAAAGAATTTTCACCTAAAAAACCTTTTTCCAAAACGATAATTCAACTAACAGCACCAACCCTCTCCACGAACGCACACTTGTACTAATCGAATTTGTTGGACGCGAAAAAATCGAAAGACAAGCAACCAAATTCTCCATTAAACAATAATCCGTTAAAAACAAGGGGTCGGCCGAAAGCTCGGAATATCCATCGCTTCATTAAAACGATCCATCAATCGGCTGCAAAGCGAAAATCGAGAGAGCACGCGCGCGCGAGAGAGAGCAGCGCGGTGGCAGCAGTAGCGAACGGGTTTGGCAAAACCGAAAACAGCTCTCGCATGCGGGCTCGGGGAAACCCTTCGACGAGCGCGGCTCGTCATTTTTTCTCCCCCCGCCGGTCGAGCGAGCAGCGAACGATATGTGGGTTAGTGGAAAGCCCGCGCGAATAATTCGAGAGAAAGCTTCGCCCCGAGAATTTCGCAGCGCGTCCAAAGCTTTTTATTCTATTCCGAATCGATCAGAACTCGAGCTCTCGCCATAATTTATGGCGGAGCCCTTTTTTATTTCCTTTTCGCTTAACGCGCGCGCACGCCTACGCCTCACGGTCATTACTGGCCGATTGGCAGCGACAGAGACGAATTATGGCTAGCGTGAAAAAATTGGGATAACGCGAAGCTCGCGCGGATGATGCGAAGGAGAGGAAGGATAAATATATTATCGGACGCTCGGTTCGGCTCGTCCTGCCGATATATCGGCCGGCTCGTTTTCGCTCTCTCTCTCTTTCTCTCTCTCTCTCTGCGTGTCTCTGTGCAGGGGCGGGATATGAACGAGCTGTGACGTAACGAGCTGCGATCGTCGAGTGTATACGTGTTGCACTTTATTGACTTTGCAAACCTTCTCTCAAGTCTTCTTTTTAAGCTCGCGCGTTTCGTAATTGTGTTTCCGAGCTTTTTTCATCTTTTTTTTTCGTATCGATGCGCTTCGGAGTGTAGTTTAATAGTGGATACGCATTTGCGCGTACTTATTTTTACGGAACTTTGTGATAATAATTTAAACTTCTTTTCTTTTTTTTTTTAAATATGTTTTTACGTTTATGTGAAGCTTTGATTCTATTTGTGAAAAGATATTTCGTTCACTTACTACATAATTTTGCATATCATTGCCAAAGTATTAAAAATTTATTAATGTAAGTAAATAAAATCTGTGCTGATGAGTAAATTATACACTGAAGCTAAACGTAATTTAAAAATCATATGCTCATCATTGACTTTTTCTAAAATTAGGAAGGTAAAATAAAAATGGCATTTCCCGTTATTTTTATCTATTACGTAATCGACACCGTATCCTAAACCTAGTAACTTTTTTATATTTGGCTATTTCACTCAAAAGTAACGCATCGCGCGTACCCATAATATTTCATATTTGTCAACTTATTGAAAATCTCCGCACGGAAATTTCCGAATAGAATTCCCCATGCCGCGCCACCCCCCTCACTCCCCCGAAACCGAAAATAAAACTAAAAATTCAATTTATATTCATGAAAGAAAAAAAAGAAAAAAAAATCATCATCGAAACAGCGGTTATTCGCAGGCACGTACGTTTTATTCGACGCCAGTGACGCTCGTGAGGCATTCCGGAATTCATCTGCGTGCGCTGGCCAAGCACGGTCCTTCAACCCTTGGGGTCGGCAAAACAGTTTGCTGACAAACCCCCGTGGTAAAGTAGATTCGCAAGTGCCAAGCAAGCGGGATGAGACCAGTGGGGGAACGATACAGAGCAGGGTGCGAAAGAGAGAGAAAGAGAGGGTGAGAGCAGGGGGGCGAGAGCAGCGCGCGCGAGCGCTGATTTATTGTATATTTCAATTTGTTAGTGCTCAAACATTTAATTGCTTGTACGTCGGTCGTTCGCTTAATTTTTCAGCGCACGCGGCGACCCTCGTGGAAATAAAACTCATTTCGTTAGTTTTTTTTTCGACCACTTTCACGCGAATCCGCTTAATAGAATTCCGTCGGCATTGTGCGGGGCCATGCTTTTTTTGTTATGCTCCGTATTTATTGTTTTATAAAGTCAAACCTCAATTTTGTCCTTTTGATTGTTCGACGCTGGCGCGCGCGCGCGAATCGATTAAATCGAATTATTTCATACTGGCCTCGTTCGCGCCGCGCTTTGATTTACATCGTTCTGCTTACCGCGGGCGAATTCGGAAATTAGCCGCCGTTCTTTCGATCGATTCGTTAGCGCATAATGACGCGCCGAAAAGAAAGCGCGATGTAAAATTAACGGGAAAAAAATTTCTGCCCAGCGGTAAAATATTCAGCAGCGGGCTCCGGAAATCGGAAAGAGGCGCGGCTGGGGGGGAAGGAAAAAAGTTGGCTGGAGGGAGGCGCACGCAGCACTTTTTCAGGCTCGCTGAATTCGTCGAGTCATCCGCTGATGAAAGATCGGCGCACGAGCGTACGAAATTTCGCCTACGGCGAAAAAAATTTTCCGCGCGCATAAGCCGCACCGAGAGCACTGATTCACATGCGCTTCGGAGCTTCATGCAAAATTCGATCTTTTTTTTTTTGTACTCGCCCTGTACGTAGGATGGTTCGGCGAGGGGTGGTTTCCTGAGTTAAAAAAATAATAAGGGCGGGTAATGCGATTCTGTGTACCGTGAGCTGGAGAATGGAGGAAATTGATAAAGTATGGATACATAATTTGCTTGCTGTGGCTATTCGAAGGTCTCGTTCTAAGAATTAAGCTTTATTTTTGCATCCTGTATACTATTAATTAGATTAGCGTTAGTGTCGATGCGGATATTGTCGCTTTCTGATACAGGAGGAAATTGAATTATTTAGAATTTACTTTAAGTGTATTTTCTTTCAATTGTATAAGCTACCTCTCGCGATATATTCAAGAATAAAGAGCTCTTCTAATGTCATTATTCACGATTGTTTTTATGCATTAAACAACTTTATTTTCGCCTCGAATAAAATAATCAAGCCACTTATAAACAATCGCCACATCGGATTGATTCGTAACAAACGGCCGTAAATAATAAAAATTGCTCGTAAAAGAGGAAAAGCAATTTTCTTTAAAAGCTCCTTTAAGAGTCTCGACGACGCTTTTATTTCCCAAGGATTCTTTTTATCAGAGGGCTTTTATCATTTGCGCTATTTGTGCGCTCTAGCGTGGCGTCTCCCTCGGCGCGCGCTCAATGGCCTCATCTTCATTGTGAAATGGCCGGCCATTCCGTTTCTATACCTCATAAAACCTCTCGTGGATATAATCATCCCTTGGGACGAAACTGCTTGCAGATAACGCGCAAAAGTGTGGGAGCGCGAAAACCGAGTCGCGCTTATTTCTTTTAATTTATTTTTATTGTTTTACTTTATTTAAAGAAGCGTAATTTATTATTGGACACTCCCGATACTTTTGCTCGATATTAAAACACGGTAATTCTTGATAAAACTTTAATGTGGCAGTGAACGAGGTGTTTTGGAAATGAAAATTCATTCAACTTGATATAACGATAATTTATTAGTCTTATGATTGCTTAGCTGTAATATTGAATAAAGCTGTCATCGAAATGAATATGATGTATCGTAAGGCCTCTTTAAAAAATTATTCCTACATAATAATGTGAATTAAAAATTCCCGTTTCATAAGTGTAACATTCTACTTAAGTACAATCCCCGTCAGCCCGTAATACTAAGAACAATAAGCTCAATTTTTTTAATCCCCTACGCCCGAACTATGGATTACCCGCTCATCCAGCTCATCCCAGGAGGAAGCGGCCAGTGTCAAGCTCCGGCTCGATATCCTAGAAAATAAATTATCGAATTTTCCGGGAGTATAATTTTATTCCGTGCAAACATGTCGGGCAATCGTCAAAAAGCTATAGATCGTTATATTGTCGGGGCCGACGGGTCCGGCTGCTGCACTGCGCTGCAGCGGCGGCGGCGGCGGCAGCAGCAGCGCCGGAAGGATCATCCTCGCGCTTGATTAAACACGCTGCTAATTCGACAAACTCATACATCCTGGAGTATAAGCTCGCGGCGGACTGACGGCCGAGCAAACATGACGTATGCGCGAGCCGATGAAAATTTTCGATCGCGCGAGAGCCGCGAGCTCGTGGAGGTGGAAAAATGAAGCTTTTCAGGCGGGTTAAAGTGGCTCTTTGCGTCCCTGGAGGAACGGCAAGGATGATTATTAGTCGCGAGGTTGTGAGGGTTGGGGGAATTGGACGGGGGGCTGATGGAATGAGGCTGGATGACCGCAGCGGTGTGTTACTACTTATGTTTTGATGGCTGCGAGGTGTAGTGGAAATTTTTGAGGAGGTAAGAGTGAGGCGTGAATTTTGTATTGTTATGTCGGGCGAATTTTGTAGGGGAGGGTGGGTGTGTGCAGGAGCTGGGAGTAATAGCTTCCGATAGATTATTTCTATCGGTTTTCAAAGTCCAATAAGTAGTAACGTATGGGTTTGCTCGGACGATTAATAGTTGGGAGAATAAAGTTCCGTTTGGAAAAGCTTTCGTAAAAATATTTATGGCCGTTATAACGACTGTATTGGATTTTTAGGTCTAATAATATTGGGGTAATTTTGAATTTAATAAACGTATTACTAGCAATTTTGTTTGATGCTCATTTATTATGATAAGTTAAGTAACCTTTTAACTATTCTTGTTAATGTAATTTTTTATTATTTTAGTCATTCGAAACTTTAATAATATTATAATTAGGCAAAATAACGGGATGCAAAAAAAAGAACGAAAAAATATAAATGAAAATTTGAATTCGAGAAAAGACTAATATTATTTTAAACGTATCGTAAAAACCTTAAATTATAATAATTCAATTTTGTTATTTAAGTAAATAGTTTTTTTGGTTGCAAAATTTTCTCTTTTAAGCCAAATAATATTAATAATAGTAATGGATTGTTAAAAATCTGATACTTTTTTATAGAAATACACTTTTAAACTAATTTTGAAATTAACAGATTAATGCTTCACAAAAAATAATAATCCTATATTAATTTTTAAGTAAACCCTTATTATTAGTTCGAGCTTTGCAAGCATACCAAATGAAATTTAAAATTCTTATACCTTAAAAGAACACACTTTGAATATCAATCGAAATTCCATCCCTCGCAACTCAAACAAGCTGCTTTAATGAACAATCAATCACACTCGCTCAAGTAGATAACATCCTCAAAAACAGCAAGCCCCCTTAATCAACCACATCCCAACCAAAATCCCAGCCCTCGATCATCCAAGCCTCATGCCTAAGACAACGAGAGCCAAACCTCGAAAAAAGGTGCGTTCCTCCACCCACGAAAGCCCAGAGTACCGCCGAGGAGAACAAACCTTTAGCGGCATCAGCCGTTCATACATATATACACAGGCGCTCGAGCCATTCAATCCGTAGTCGCGTCGATCCCCTTCCCCGTCGATTCAGACGTGTAACTCTACCATAAAACTTGACCCAGTTCGGCTCGGAGCGGGCGGCGAATACAAGCTAAACAAAACGAAGCGGCCGACCGGCTGGCCGCGCGGCGGGCAAAAAACGCGAGCGCGGGCAAAAAGGCGGCCGGACGGGCTTGAACTTGGCAGGGTTCGATCTCTTCGATTGGCCCGAAATATGTGTGTCTCGGTCGGCCTTTACCCCCTGCTCGCTCTCTCTCTCTCCCCGTATACATCTCCATACAGGCGCATACGTACACACAGAGAGAGAGGGACGATCGGTTTTTCGCGCTTCCGGCGCTTCCCCTCGGCCCGCGCTGCTCTCCGCGCGTCTTTCGGCCCGTGCGTAATAACAGCAACGCGAGGGAGAGAGAGTCGGCTTTAGGTGGAAAGTGCGCGGGCGCACTTCTAGGCAGGGAGAGTCGTCGGTTGCCAAGCGGACTCTCTCTCTCTCTTTCTCTCTCTCTCTCTCGGCTTTCAAGCGAGCGAGCTTAGCGAGGTTGGCCGAGGCCGTGCGCCAATCCGCGCGACGCCGTCGACCTTCCTCTCCTCCTTTTCTTCTTTTTCCGGCGGCGGCGGCGGCGGCGCTACTCCTTGACGCGCTTCAGCGAAATCAACAAAACATAAAGGGGCTAGGCTGCCTCCCCACTCTTTCTCTCCCCCTGTGTGTGTATATACGCGCAGGCCATCTCGTACAGAGTCATATAGGTAGAGAAAGAGAGAGCGGCGGCTCTTGGTATATTCGTAGGGAGGCTCGCGCGGAAGGAAGGAGAGAGAGAAGAGGGAGGGAAAAGCGTCGTCGTCTCGTCCATTGATTACGCGAGAAAGAGGGAAAATGCCGCTTCGGTAAGTGTGTACGTAGATGCGAGCGGGCCCGAGCGAGAGAGCCGGCTCTCTCTGTCTCGCTCGCTCTCGCAGCCGCGGCAGCGCGCAGACAGACGCAGAATCGCGCGCGAGCGAGCCCTGGCGTAGGCGTGGCAATGCGTCGGCGCGACGGCGCACCTTATTCGTTGAAAACTTCGCGCGCAAAAGCACCGCCCTCGTGAAACTCGTTCGCGTTCGTTCGCTAGCGGCCGCTCGCTCTTCTCTCTCTCCGCCACCTACGCGCAGACACACGCGCGCCCGACCTGCCGGATACTATGCGTGTATACGCGGGTTAGAGGAAGAGGGTATGCGAAACTCTGGCTCTCTCTCTCACTCTGTGCTCGATGTATATACTTGCACAGCAGCGGGCGCACGCGAAACTTTGGGATAGAGAGCGCGTGTACACGAGAGCGCTGCTCTGGGATCGCCGGAGCTAGACGGATATGAAGAGGGAGAGAGAGAGAGAGGTGGTGGTGGCGGCGGAGGTGGAGAAATATAGAGAGACGGAGAGAAGCGGAGGATGGGTGGGAAGGGCGGACGTGAGAAGTAGGAGGAAAATAAAAGAGGGATTTTTGGAAAAGTAGACGAGAGAGAGAGGAGCGAAAGTGGAGGGAAGTTTGGCTTTGCTTTTGGAAAACGGGAATTTATGTAGAGAGCTGTTTCGCGTTGGAGAAGTAGAGGTGGGTGGGGAATCTTAGTGCTTGGGGAAATTCGGAATCAATGTTATATAGCCTTTATTAAGAAGTGTATTAAATATTAATTAAGTAGGGAAGTTCAAATTTCGAGGGTGTGGTAAAATACTTATTTTTCTGTTTTTACGCAATTTTATTTTACTTTTTATCCGTTCTCTGACTGATGATAGCATTATGCAGCTTTATATTCTTAAAAATACTTATGTTTTTTTTTTAGTTTTAGATTTAACAATTTTAAAATAACTTTTAACTGTAATATTAACTGTATTATCTACACATTTTCATTGAGATATAAGTTGTATTACTTTTTTTTATACTTGAATGTGCAATGTAAATACTACCTAATAATGTAGCTACCTATTTGTTTATCTATTTATTCATAAATTATAAAACGGAAAATAACATAAATTAAAATTCTACCTTATAAATTGTGCATTATTATAGAATTTTTCCCAAAAGCGCATTATCCTTTTTAACCCTGTTTATAAATGTACATGAAAAAATAACAGCGAAACAAAAGTACAAAAAAATGTCGGTGCACACGCATCACTGGATTTACGCTATTAATAAAATGAGCCGATAAAACAAAGGAAATAAGTTCGTCTATTATATGGTCCGACTGCTGAAAAACGAAAGATTAAAAGAGAGAATGGTAGACAGTAAAAACGGCCGGAGCCCGAATAAAATAAAGCGCAGAGCAGCAGCAGCAGCAGCAGCGGAAGATGAAAGGGAGAAAAATGAAGAGAAAGAAGAGAGCGAGAGAAAGCAGAAAAAAGAAAGACATCCGAAAGAGAGCGAGAGATATACTGAGGCTACAGCCCCGAAGAACCATGAGCGCAGCCCTCACCGTCATTACATCGAAGCACGCGGCGCTGCTCCACTCCTTTTTTTCCCCAATCCACGCATACCTCCTCCGTGTACACCAGCAGCTGCACTCGATCGCCGCGGAAACGTGAGGGAGAGAGAGAGACGGAGTAAGCGTCGTTGAAATCAGGGGAGAAGCCGGGAAAAGTGGCGCGCCGGATATGGAGCCTCTCCCGCGGCGATAAGCGCCGAGTCTCGAGGCTCGATTTCCGGTCGCGGGCGCATTTTTTCGCTCGGCGAAATTTCCCAGCGACGTTTTTCCTTTTTTCCCCTCCCCCCTGTTTTCGTTTTTTGTTCGCGCCTCTCGCGCGGAGGAATTGGAAAAGCCGGGCGAAAGGGAGCGGCGCGCGAAAAACAAATGCGCCCGATGCATATCGAAGCGAGAGGCTCGCTTTCGATTTTCGCTGGTCGAGATGCGAGGCTATTTCCGGCCGCGCCGAGCGGGCTCGCTTGCACCTGACTCGAAATAAATATATATGGTGTCACCTCGGCGGGCGGGCAGTCTTTTTTCTCCCTCCCGCGAGCCACCGAGCTTTTCCTTTTTTTCCAACGATCTGCGTGCGCCTTTTTTCTGCTCCGCGGCTATTGACTTGTGTGTGCGACGCGCGACTTTTTTTGCGCTTCGCCCGTTTGTGGAGAGAGAGAGAAACAGAGAGAGAGAAAGAAAGGTGGAATGAAAAGAGAAGTTTCGGAGTGGACGGTTTGTTGTGGATGGCCGTGAAGATGAAACGTATTGAAATTTAGTGAGCTGCTTTTGGAAACAATGCAACGGCTATTAACGATCCTACGATTTTCCGCTTTCATTTATTTCGATTGACTTTTTAGCTATATGAGCCAGTTTATTTAGATTGCGCTTCCAAGTTTTTCTTATAACATTGGAAAGAATACATTTACAATTGGCAAACATTATATCTTATTATATGTATTGGACAAAATTTTAGATTCAGAAGTACCAGTTACTAACTAAACGAATGATGATAAAAGAAGCATTAGATATTATTGCTACATTATATTAAAAATTTAATTCAAAATTAAATAATCGAAAAATTTTGTTTGTATTAAAAATAATTTATTAATAGTTATTCATAATAAGTTATCAGAAATACAATATTTACTCAGAAAGTGGATTTAACGTTTAGCATTCGAATAAGGTATAGAGAAATTCATGTTTGAATACGATCTTATCAGTTACACATAATTATGCAGATGATTTTAATTTATAACGAAAAAAATAATTGCAACTTTAAGCGAAAGAAAGACACACTCAACTCTATCAGTAAAAACCTAAAAAAATATAAAATCCAAAAGCTCCAATAGCAGCAACATTGAGAGCTAAAACCTAAAACTTTAATTTAAACCCAATAGCCAAACACGTTGCAACAATCTCCCAGCGTCATCAAATCCCTCTACCCAAACCACCCGGCAGCATTAGCAATAGCATTTCTAAAACTCCCTAAACCTTCATTTCCTTGCGTCGGCCGCAAATGAACTCTGTCCGAGTACGCGCATAACATTCGAAGTCGGCACTGTCGCTATCCGTTCATTTCGGCCCGTCGTCGCGGCTGTCCATACAGCCGGCCATCACAAATGGATTCTCGGAGCTCGGCGATTTAGGTTACTCGTTAAACAGTCGCCGCATCGCGCTCTCTCTCTCCACCCCTCCAGCCGCACGCGACAGCATCCCCCGCGTCGGCTTCCCGTTTTCGGTGTGCTGCCACCGCCGCCGCCGCTGCGCTCGGTGTATGCAGATTACATGCGTTTTGTTATGGCTCGGGCCGGAGGGGGGGCGATGCGACGATGAAACCACTATTGTTCGCCGGTTCCGCGCGCGCGTCTCATCTGCAAGTTTATCTGCTTAAGCATCTACACGCTTATTTGTCGGAAACGAAATGCGCTGCTCGGGAATGCGTTTTTGTTTTTCCCTCTCGCTCTCGGCGTTCGCTCTCTGGATACGCGCTTTTGTTTGGCTTTTTTCGGGACTGCCCTGGAGAAGCCCTCCCCCTGCCGGGGCTGCTCTCGTTTTTTTGCCCAGGTTTAAAATGCGATATCGCGCGTTGCATTACGCGGAAACCGGATTTGGACGTGGAAAAGAGTTTTTTTAAGGTTCGCCAGGCACGTTTGGAAATTTATTTTTGCCCTCTGCACTAAGAGCATTATTTTTTAAAATGATGCACTTCTGCAGCACTGATGGATGGTAGTTTCGGGAACGCATTAAAAATTTATTCCGACGAAATAATGTAGCGAACGAATTTTAATCATTATAGTTGGCAAGTTTTGCTGATATATTTACGCAGATAACGATTGTCCATATTATAATCGATAAGTAAAAATAATTAAACTTTTTATTTATATTTTGTTCTAAAAGTAGTTTTATATCAACTAATACTCTAAGTAAATGATTCATATTTGTGTAATACGTTAAGTAAACAATAATTTACTTTTGTCTAATACTCTAAGTAACTAATCAACTTTTGTTTAATAATGAAGTTTGTTGGGCTAATACTGGAGGAAAATATTACGATTTGGAAATGTAAATATATTTACTGTATATTAAATCTTATTCCCTAAAGTAACTATTTCCAAGATTCGCATTGCATCTAAATTAAAAATTACAACCTTTACAACATTGATCTGATTTTAATGCTGGATTTTTTAATTAGTTAATAAATAAGTGTTGTCAATTCACGAAATCCAAAATCTCATATTTTATTGTTCTTTTTTTTAGGTTCTATATTTACTAAATTTTAATCATCGATATTAGGTAAGGAATAAGCAATTTTTTTTTTTAATCATCATCCATGAAAGAATGTGCTTCTATTTCCTAAGCGTTTAATACCTACTTAACTGAGCCATATACTAGAAACAAAATTCTTTTACTTTTCTCTTATAGTTTTTTGTTATTTATTGGATTACAGATTTTTAAACAGTTAAAAGGTATTAAATGTACAGTAAAATTGGTTACATGAATTTCCTCAAGGGGTGAAAGATAATTCTGGTCAAAAAATGTCTCGAGGTAAATAACTAACTTAAAGTATCGAACTATATTTTATGATACAAAAGCCAAAAATTCAAAAAGTGATATAAATTTTTTCAAAATTTTCAGTTGTGTTTTTCGTATAAAAACTAATAAAAAAAGAAAATTGATGAGTCTACTATTTTTGTTATATTTTTCAACTAACACGTTTTTGATGAAATCTAAAATTTTTTTTCTTACATTTCAGCTATTTAAATTTCAATCTTTTTAAATCACAATAATTTATTTCAAGAGTGCATTCAACTTAACAATTTGGCACAAAAATATCTAGAAATTTATTGTTGCATAACTAAATCTTATAAGAAATTAAACAATTTTCCAATATAAAACACAAAGAAGAATCTTGAATTTTCTTAAAATTTAATTTGAGAATAATAAAACATATTTGCAAAAGAACAAATTAACAAAAGAAGATTATTTAAAAAAATAGTATATATAAGTTGAAAAATATTTATTTATATTTAAATGTTCTTCGGGATTTTAAGAATGAATCGCAGGATAAAATCGAGTACGCGAAGCGAGTATTAATTTCACTAGTATTATAAATAAATAATGAAATAAACCATTTTATTCGAGCAAAATTAAAAGTACATCCTTAACAGATATTGATAAATAATTCAATTATAATTGAACATTTTAATAATTTTTATAATGTTCCTACTAAACTATAAATCTATTTAACAGTATCTTACGAAAGAATACAATGAAACGATCGAATTTAAATTACTATATTATTTTATAGAATCGACTCTCAGTACTCCATAAAATTTTCATAATTTTCTCGCCCCAATTTCGCAGGGAAAAAAAAAATTAAAAAAAGCACGCTCAAACGAAATCGCAAATAGCCGGCGTGTCGATCGACGCCGCGCGCGCGGTGTATTTTTTAATCGAGCATGTTAAAACCGCTCGGCCAAACAGCCGTGGAAAGTAAAAGCGATAATAATCGATCGGCTTTCAGCGCGATGTGTGTACAGCTACACCCACACGGCCGCGCCGAGCTGTTTGTGAAATGCGAAATTTTTTCCGGCTCAAAGTATGCCACGCGCAAAAAAAGCTCGCCCTGTCCTTCCATTCAGATTTAAAACTTTCGCTTTTTCGTTGATCGCCGAGCGATATCTGCCCCGCTTTTATCCCTCTCTCTCTCTCTCTCGCTTGCTCGAGCTTTTTTTTCGCCTCGGTCATATATACACTCACATAGCCCGGGCACCCGACTCCGGCGTCGGTTCTCCGCTCGGCCAAAGTGCTCGCAAACACGCGCCTGTATGCGTATACGTGTGGCTGCTGGTGTGTACGCCCGTCTAACGATGCAAGCTCGCCTCTCGATCATATTAGCTTATGTTCCGATAAAGCAGACATGTTCGATATTCGAATGCGCGGCTTCCGTTGGATCGCGCGCCCGCGCGAGCTTCCCGCGTAATGAATACGTGTGCCTGTGGCCGTGTGGGGGGGGGGGGTGTCGCTTTTTCGACAATTATATGGGTTTTGCGCGGCGAGAGATCACGAGCGGCGCGCTGCTAATGCGCTTACTGCGTTCTTTGAATTTTGGATTCTCTTTTGGAAATTAACCGATTGTGACGTTATTGATAGTATTACTGGCTTGGCGCACATTTAAAAGGCAGGAGAGATTGGTAAAATAGCGGTCGCTAATAATTACCGGAGGTATTTCTAATTTATTAAACAATCCGATAAGCCTGATAATTTTCAAAGTCGGAATTGATAATAGAATTTAAAAAAAAATTTAAACTAGTAGATACCACCTGGCATCGGTAAGACACGTTTGATCCCAAAATGAAAGTTAAAAATAGGTTATATTTTATGATTAAGTAGATTACGGCCGGCATTAGCAAGACAAGCATCACAACAAATTGACGAGAGCCGGGCGTAGTTAAAAAATAATTGGCCCGCGCTGAAAGCGCTCTTTCCATTCATCTTCTCCCTCTGGAAATTCAATTGGCAAATATATTCAGTTCCAAAAATCCATAGTCACGCTCAGCGCGCGAAAATCCCTCGGAATCTCTTTTGAAAAAAAAAACAAACGCGCTCCTCGCCGTCTATATATACGCAGTCGAATACAGTCGCCGTATAAAGCCAGTATATAGGCGAGTCGGCAAAAAATCGAGCTCAAGCAGGGCTTGGAGAGCGAGCTTGCGCTTGCGAGGGAATAAATTTGCCCTCGGCCCTTGGGTACTTTAGCCCGGGACCGCAAGCTTGTACGCATTTATCGTTACGTCCAAACAAGTATCGATCAAACTCAGTCTTTTTCCTCGGCCCCCCTGAGTTTGAGAGAGCGCGATATAGAGGGCGAGTCGCCTTTTTACTCTGGCTCTGGTATACGTGGCCGTAGGCGGTCTAATGAGTAGTCGGTCACGTCAGAGAGCCGGGCCGGCTCTCTTTTCTGGCGTTGAAAAATTAGTCTCCTTACAAAAAACTCCGCGGGGGCCTGCACACACGACGAGAGGAACGAAAAGAGAGGAGGAGAGCGCAGTTGATGGAAAAAGGGACACGTGAAGGAAGGCCGGCCGGGCGCGCACGAAAAATCCAAAAGAAAAAAGAAGAAAAGCGCGAGAGAGTGAGAGGGAAAACCGAGCAACGTAAATACGAGCACACGTTGCTACGCGCCGTAAGCATTGCGCGCCTCGCTCTCTCAGAGAGAAAGAGAGGGAAAAAGAGAGCGAAAGAGAGAGCCGCTGCTGCCGCTGCTGCTGTGCCCCGGCCTTTTTACAAAGGGTGTCCCGAAAGTACGATCCGCCGGCCCCCCAACCCCCCCGGCCGCTCTGCTCTGCTCTGCGATGTAAAAAGGACCGAATGAATAAATTAGCCCCGGCCTCTGCCTGCGCGGCCGCGCCTGTATGTATATATATTCGCGTGCGAGCGCAAGCCTGCGAGGCGCGCAACAGACAAAATGAGAGCGAGAGAAGGACGGTCTGCGTAGGCGAGAGAGAGAGAGAGAAGAAGAGAGTGAGAGAGAGAGAGAGAGAAGGGTGAAGCTGTCAGTGTCGGGGATTGGCTCTCTCGCCATTTTGGCGAACGCGCGAGCTGAGAAAGACACATGGGGGGTCCGAGAAAGACGGATAGAGCGCTCGCTCCCCCGTTAGGAAAATCCACGCGCCGAGGGAGCCGAGCTCTCGCTCCGGAAACATCGTCCTTTAGCTAAAGGGCGAGCCTGCCCCCGCGCGCCTCCCTTCTCTCTTCTCTCTTCTCTCTCTCTCTCGCCATCTTCCCTTTTTCGCCCTTCCATCTTTCGAAAGGGAGAGAGAGAGAGAGAGGCTTGGTCAACCCCACGCGTTCGTCTCTGTCATTTTAAGCGATTCGGGAGTGGAGATCTGTATTTGTAAACAGGGAAAGCTTGCGTGCAGCTGTGCTAGGCTGCAATTATGTTGAAAAATTAGGAACATTAGCGGCAAAGCTTTTTTCCGAGATGATCGAGGGGCGCTGGGAAGCCGTTTGAGTGGATAATGGAATGTTGTTGGGAGATATTGCGATCATTTTTGATTTGTGCAAGCTTAATACTACAGTTTGTTACAAAGCAGTCATAAGTTGAATTTTATATTGGAGACAGTTCACTGTTGATCTAGAATTTTGATGATAAATATTGTATATAATATTTATACACACGCATATAATTATATATGTATAATCGTCTTAAATATTGTATGAAAAATTATAGAAAGTCAATTTATATTTACAGTTTGTAATAAGTTTTATTTTATTTACTTATTATACAGACATTTTTGATGTATTATACGCCAAAATATTTCGAAAGATTGTATCTAGGTGTTCTCAAATAATTAAAATTGTAATTATTCAGAAAATCTATTTAGTGAGTTTGAAAAGCAGTCAAAATAATCTACATAATTAAATGGTTTTTAACAAAAGTTTAAATAGTAATTTTAATTATAAAACTTTGCTCAATGTTTAATATAACCGCTATTAATTGAAATTTAAATTGAGTTTGATATTCACTAAAATAATAATTCAGTGTTGCACATCATGTTCAAAAAGCTTTAAAATTGTTCAAATACTTTTTATCAAATTACGGAAAATTTCTAATTAAAAATTCAGCTTTCTGGAATACATTACATTCTTTGAGGATCTGAATAATAATAACAGTTTGATTAATAATACTCTGAGTAATAAATAATAATAAACAGTCTTGTACTTTTGGTTTTATTAATACCGAAGTATGCATATAATTAAATAAAATAATATACTGTGATTACTAAAACTTATCATAAAATAGTGGATGAGTTTTATAATGCTTCATTATACCAAGCAGTGTCCACTTGAAAAACATCAATTCCTTCAAACCTCCTTAAAACTCAAACTAATTCCAAATATTCCCTAATTTTATTTATCTCTCCACTTTGCAGTCGAGTGGTTCACGAGTCTAATCTAATTCAGCTCCGCGTAAGCGTGGCAATACAACCTTACCCAAAAGCCCATCTTCTCCCAAGTCTCCCCTAATACCTCTCCACCCTCCTGGGCCTCCCACCCATAAAATTCAATCGCACAAAGGGTCTCCATCGAGTTTTACGACTCTCCACAAAGAGCTAGCTCGGCAAAGAAAATAAGAGAAAAAAAACAGACTAAACAGCAGCCAGAGGATAGCGAATTCTCCTCCTACGCCCATCAAACAAATCATCCGGAAGACGAGCGAAGGACTCGTCGTATTCAGGGAGGACGTCGAGTCCGAGCGGAGAAATAACCGGGGCTAAATCGGGATCAACATTCTCGAAATGCACGGCGATAAAATAAAAGGGTGGGACACTGGAGTACGAAGCGAGTCTTGCCATATCAAAGAGGGCTCGGCGCGTTTAGGACTCGGTGAAGGGCAGTCCTGAAATTGGAATACTTGACTTGGCCTCGTGCTCTCTCTCTCTCTCTCTCTCTCTCTCTCTTTCTCTCTGGGCTCTAAATTGGAAAATGAAGAACGCAGAGAGTAGTAGCAGAGAGGAGGGAGGGGAGGGGGTAGAAACGCGCTGGCTCGCACCGAGGGAAACAAAGAGAAGTACCCTACGAGAGAACGAGCGAGCGGGTTCGTTTAATATCCAATTTCCGAGACGTCAATCCTTTAACAAATTACCGGTCATTTCTATCAGCTCTCGCGACTAAAGCTTTCCTCATTTTCTCCCGGCGGTCGCGCGCGCGTCTTCTTTTTGCCCGCTGCGTGCGTCTATTTGTCCTTTCTCTTTCTCTCTCTCTCTCTCTTTCTCTTTGCCTCGATTGCAAATTTTCCGTGACGCGCAGAGGAAATCGGCGGGAGTGAGAAGGACATGATAAAAGGAAGCGGCCGCCGGAATAAAGCGGCAGGAGATACAGGCGTGTACGTACACGAAGGACGCGTCGGGCGCGCGTTTCTCAAATTCAGAGCGCGCTTCAAAGAACGGGCCGTGCGCGCAGGTGATCCTCTTTGTTCCTGGTTAGACGAGTGTTGAGGTGCATCCGGTCGTGAAAATGCCGCTCGCGCGAGCTCGGCAAAAAGACATTTTTTTCATTCAAAAATATCAAAAAAAGGAGGAGGGAGGGAGGGAGAAAATGAGCCGACCGAGCGTTGCCAGTATGAGAGAAAGAGAGGGAGTGTAACATCGTTTGCGGTATTTTTATTTCCTACGCACGGGCAAAAGCGAGCTGGCGTTATAGTGCGGCTGCAGGCTGGCTCGGCTCGTTGCAGGGAAAAAATGTTTGTAATGAGCGGAAATTCGTATAGTTACCGTTTACATTTTAAAGGGGGAGCAAGAGAGAAAAAGAGGGAGAAAGAGAGAGGAAGAGAGAGAGAGAGGAATGTAAGCTCGCCCGGTGCGAGCACGCTGAAGAGTTGAATAATTTTTTGTTATTGTTTTGCACGCGCCCGGCAGTTCTTAAGTTCGCCAAAGTTTTTGTAAAATGCGGCTTATTTGGGGGGGGAACGTGCGCGATGTAAAAGTTTTTCTGAAAGCCAGATATGCCTTCAAATAAAAAGCTTTCTTTGTGACGTGTTGGAATAACAGTTTCGCGGATTTCTATAATATTTTTTACAAACTAAAAATTGTTTTAAACACGGCATCAACTTCAAAGAGCCCAGAACTGTAAATAAAAACTGCGCGGCAAAACGCGTTTTCTCATAATCTTGAAGTAATTTAAAAATTCTCATAAATATCCGTCGCGAATTCGAAAAGTCCGCGCGCTCAGAGCCGTCCATACCCTTCATAAAGGTAAACGTTTCCCTAAAATTTCAAAAAATTCGCTCACCTTTTCGCTACTCCTCCGTTTTTAATTAAAATCGGAACGCTGCAAAATTTCGCGCTTATAAAAGTGTACGCCGTAACAGCGGGCTCGCAAGACTCGCTGGTAGCGGAACAAAAAAACGAAATTTCGACACCGAAAAGAGGTTAATTTCCGCGCCAGATTTGCCCGCGCAAATTAAAAATTCGCGGCGACGCTGCAGCGCTAGGTGAAAACTCACGCGGCCCTCGGCAAAGTAGCGAAAGAAAGTCGCAGGGCGCAGCCAGCAATCTGGACTCGTTAAAAACGCTTGAAAGCTCGCATCATCCGCGAACAAGCCCCTCTCATTAGTACCGAAAATCGTCGCCGTCTACAACTCTCTCACTCTCTCTCTTTCAGAGCCGGCGTCTCCAAAGTAACGAGACACGCACGCGACGTGTGTGTAGAAGAGCTAGCGTTTTATGAGCGCTGGGGCGCCTGTTGAATCGTTCCAATTCAGAGCGATAGCTATCGGCTTGATATCGGCCTCACCCCTTAAGCCAGCCGCGCGGGCCAAAAAAGCGCTTCCGCCTCATTTTCCCTTTCCCTCTCCCTCTCTTCGCGCGGCGCTATTTAACTAAACATATATATCGGCGCGCGGCCTTTAACCGAACGACGTCTATAAATGAGCGGCGCTCGTACATATATACCAGCGGGTCCGGAGGAAAAAAGAGAAGCCAGAGAAAAAGAGCCGGCCGCGGCGCTTGGCTTAATACAGAGAGAGAGAGAGAGAGAGAGCCTTTAGTAGCTGCATTTCGGGCTTGCTTGAGCGGGAATAAAGTATTATCGCGCGCACATAAAGATCGGCCGAGCGAGGCGACTGCGCCCGCGCAATTAAGCATCCTGCTCGAGCTTTTTTCTCTCTCTTCCTTCGCTGCCGCGCGCGCAAGCTTAATCAGGGGAGTGTCGCGCGCGAAACAAAAAAGGGCGCCCGAAAGTAGATAACAAATCATCGGCATTTCTCAAAATGGCCAGCAGCTCTCGGCCGCGCTACCAACAAACGCAATTACCCCGGCCCCGCCCGGAGGGTCTTTCAAGCGAGCGGCGCGCGGAGAGAGAGAGCACAGCACGCATAAACACGCGACCCTCGGCAACAGCGCGCACATATATACGTATAAGACACACCCCGCTCGAGGGCGCCGAGTGCTCTTTCGGCAAATATATTATTTACATCGGCCCACGCTCCTGCTCTCTCTCTCTCTCTCACTCCGCGTTTTATTTTCCTTTTCCCCGGGCGCTCCTCTTTTTCATTTTTGCCCTCGCGCGCGCCCGTTAAAATGGCGTCGCGCGCACGTGTGCAGGCTGCGGCCCGCGTATATATACCGGCGATGTCCTTAGACGCGGGATTACGCCTCGCGGCGCTTTTTGCACTACTCCGGCCGCCGTGTAGCCCTGTGGCCCGCCTTTTTTTTACTCGCTTTTTCGGTCTCTCTCGCTGCTATATACAGCGCGCGCTTAGCGGCCGGGATCATTTGCACCGAGCGCGTGACGAGGGTTTCGCCCGGAGAGAAGGAGAGAGAATCGCTCTCGCGGATTTATCGCTTCTGGGATGCGTGTGAGGCTTCAGAGGCTCGACTTTTTGCCTGGTTCTTTTTTTCAGGTGCTGGGTAGAGACTTTTTGCGGGATTTTATTTACGTGCAAATTGATGAATACGTTGGGAGGGAGGCGTAAGTGTGGCTGTGTGTCGCGACTTGAAATTTTAATCCGATGATTTGGCTCTTTGATACAGTGCCGAGAGCGCGCTCGCAGATAAATTTGGGTATTTTAATTTTATGAATAATAATGAGTGCTGATTTGCAGCGTGTTTTACAAGCTAGTTGATTGCATGATAATTTTTATTTACAAAAATCTTTTCGTCTTAGTACGTGCTTTTGTGTAAAGTAACATCTAAGAGTACTTTTTAAAGGGATTAGATCTTGAAAGACACTAACTGTTCGATATTAGGTCTATTACAAGAATTATTTTAACTTCTCAAACGAAACCAGCCATCAAACACCTCCTAAACATATATTTAACCAACCCCTCGCTCAACAATAAATCCAGTCCTTTCACCAGAAACAAAAGCGCCAACTCAGCCTCCCGCAATTTATCGAAATCCATTCGTCCTCATAATTCACCCCACATCCACCCGCCTTCTCTCCAGTGTCCCTCTTATCTTCGATCTTAGCCCGCGAGGGCTGCAAAAATGGCGGGAAGGAAAGAGACGACAGCCGCGCGATAGCGGCTACAGCTCATTTATACCCGCGATGCTTTTGGTAAAACCAGTGAAAAATGATATTCGAAAGCGCTGCCAGCCCACACTCGCCGTGTCATCGCTCTCTCTCTCTCTCTTTTTCTCTCTCAGGGCAACTTTCTAATCGTTCCTTGCGCCTGACACGCGCGACTCATTAATTTCCCGGTGTTACGCGCGAGAGTCGCGCGATCCATCTGAAAGGCGAGAGGTGGGCTCGATTTTTAGAGCGCGGGGCTTTGAAAAATGTTAATTAATGCTGAGCTGGGGCCCGGCGAAAAATTGGTGATAATTAATTTTCCGAGGGTGTAGAAAAAGAGGATGCTCGTACTATTTTCGTTTGTTGTTTAAATTAAATAGAACGGGCGGGAATATTGTTTTCCTCGCCAAACATTACTATTAAATCTGGAATTTTTAATTTCATCATGTCCGGCTCGGGCGTGGATCTGGCTTAGACAAGGAACAAATATTTATTCGGAATAACGCCAGGTTTTACCCCGAGGATTTTATATGCAGCCGGAGCAGCTCCGAGCAGCTCGCTTAAGAACATTCCGATTCAAAACTAAACACTCTCTTTTAGCTCCTTGACGAGCTCTACCCCAGAGCGCGTAGCTCTCGCTCGCGGCCGCAGAAAAATTGTTTACGTTTGTTAAACAAGCGCAAAAGCGCATTCCGGCCTCTCCTTTCTCCTAGAAAAACATCCACTTTTCTTAAGCACGCGCGAGCTACCCCCTCCTGCAGCGGCTACAAAAGCGTCTCCTTTTTCCAGCCCTGAGCCAGGATGTTTTGCGAGCAGGCCGCGCGCTGCCATTTCCGCAGCAGCTCGCCGTGCAAATATTTAAACATCGAGCGGCTGGCGGCCCCGTAAACAAAAAGCATCCGCGATATTTCAAGAATGCGCGCCGTATTTCGCGCTATCAAGAGCGCCCCGGCAAAGAACCGACTCGTCGCTCAAGCTTATGCATTATACCAGCGCTGCACGCTCGAGGAAGCTCGCCGGCAAAAATTCCTCTTCCCTCTCTCTTTCTTTCTCTCCTGCAAAAAGCGAGCCCGAGCTTAGATTAATGGTTGAGAAATGCAAATTGTCCGCGAGGGTTGAGGCTATCCCCCATGCAGAAGGCGGAGGACCGGCTCCTCTCCTCTTTTTTTTTTGCGCGCCACGCGGGGGTCGTCGTCGGCCACCCACACTCCCGGAACAATTTTTTTTGCGAGCATACACTCGCTCAGAGAGAGAAGGGCGCCGCGGGCCGGATAACGGCGTGTGTCTCACCCGCGCAAAAAGCCCCTTAGAAATATATCGTAGGTCATTTCCCTTGCTAAACTCGGCTCGCGGGGGGAGAAAAAAATTACAGCGCTGCACTACTCCCCCCCCCCCCCTCTCTCCTCCCCCCGCTCGTTTCTTTCCCTTCACGGCCGTCCGTCCGCGCTCCCTCTTTTCTCTGTGCTCGCTGCAGCTCGCCGAGCGAGCTTTAAAGCACAGGGGGGGGGGGCTGCATGCAGGCGCGCGCTCCCTTTGCCTCCGAAAATGTGCAGCCGGGGAAAAAATGGCCGCGCGCGAATCCGTTTGAGAGATGAGCGCGCGCGGCCGGCTCCGACTTTCTTTTTCGCCGCGCGGCCAGAGGGATCCGCAAAAAAGAGGAGGAAGCTCGAGGTAAAGCCGAGCGGAATATAATCGGCGAGCGATGGCTTTATTTTCGCTTTGCCCTCTCGCTCTCTCCTTTATTTGCGGATGTGTGGATTAAGCGCGACCGATTTATCGAACGAGCGGGGACTTTCTCTCCGCCGCTGTACACGCCTGCTGTATATTCAATGGAGCGCCGGAGCGCGAGCTTTTCCGCGCCGCCTCGGTGCCGCTCTTTGTGCCTCTGTGTATGTATTTGCGTCTATACGCTTTTCCCTCTGTCTCTATCCGTATGTGAGCGAGCTAGGCTCGATCCGTCGTCCAAGTGATGAGCGTGAGAGTTTCTCTAGGCTGTGGGGGAACGGATACCTGTAGACGGCTGCGCGCGCTGCCGGAAGAGCTGTTTTGTTGTGGTTGAGTGTGGGAGGGAGCTGCAATTATTGCTGATATTTCAAGAGCGGTTTATTTGTCGCCGGGATTTAGCTCGCGCGGTGTGTGCTGTTGAGTAATTCGGAGATTTTGTTGCGAGATTGATTTGGTTGGTTTTTTTTAGAATTTGTCGTATTGGATGATGGGAGCTTTTTAATTAGTACAGTATGGATTAAGTTAGTTTAATGATAATGTGCAGGGTTTAATAATTAATCAGTACGGCATGTGTTAATCAGTGTAAAACGACCCTTCCCCTTACCTCGTACTCACATAGTGCAAAGTTAATTCGAAAGACTCACTCAACTACGAAAATCAATATTAATTATCTCACACTCAGTCCATCGTTTTACATCGCGCATCCGGTCCACAAACCCAATGATATACTTTCCCCCGGCCGCGAAAAAAGCAGCAGCGAGCCTTCCGAAAAATACCACCGCCGCAAAAACATCCGCACCCGGGCGCACGGGGAAAAAATTCAAACGCGAAAACAAACACGCGTAGAAAAAAAAGGCGATACAGCCGCGAGAGGACCATAAACGCGGGGGCCGAAAAAAAAAATCCTCTCGATCGAGCGACTCTTTTGGCCGAGCCGACGCGCGCTCATCCGGGAAGCGCGCGGTCCATCCGGTGCTCTCTCTGTCTCTCTCTTTCTCTCTCGATAATGGTATCGCTTTTATACAGTAGATTAGTTCATACTTCTACGGGCGAGCGTGTTCGCTCGTTTATCCGTGTGCTTTCGCAGCGGAGGTTGGGAGGATGTTTGCGCGGATTTGGGTGTGGAGCCCGGCAGCTCAGGAGGACTCACGATTTGAGTTTTTGTTTGGTCGAGGAGTGGTCTTGGGAGGGTTGAGATGGTTGTGATGGGGATGTGTTTTAGTGGAGATGTGATGATTTTTTTTTTAGTGATTGATTGATTTAATCGCTTTTGACTTTTAATTTGTTTCTCTATATATAAAGACGCTATTTGAGTAATGTCGAAGTTCAGGATAGTTAGTAGATTATTTAATAGTTTATGGTGTAATTATTATGTATGGAGACGAATGTTTAAGGGTTAAAATTATAAAGGGAACTAAGTATGTTATTATAATAATAATTTTCTGTTAATTAATGAGATTTCACGAATATTAAAGGAAATTAGTTTCAAGCATACTGTCAAATTTTTTAATGGCAAAGTTAGATTAAATTTATTTAGTAAAGTTTTATTTAATTTATAAACTAAAATTTAATATAAAGAAGTTTTGTGAGTAATGATTTTAATTACTAAATAAGTTTATAATACGTGCTTAATCATGTACTAACGGTTATATAATTATTTTCATATTAAGCGTAAACTTTTCCAATTAACTCAAAAAACATTCTCGCATAATTACTTATTTCCAGATTCATCAAGCGAAA
>JAPYZA010004450.1:0-15309 GCA_030522685.1 Eupelmus azureus | reverse complement strand
AGGAGTTGGCGAATAATCAGTATATCTAATTTATCGATTTACAATTTGACTTGACAAGCTGTAGAGGCAAGTTGCGCGTCGGGTCTTATTACTTTAAAAAAAAAATGCGCTACTCGGAATAATCAAACTACATCGATACTATGGTCTAGATCAAAAAATTGTGTTACTACAAGCTAAAGATGTGTAAAATTACAAATGCTATTTGTATGACACTAATTTGTGAACAAATTGGATATAAAGTACGACTAATTAACAACAATATTGCAACAATTGGTTTTTTATCCTTGAGATGGAAACATTTTTATAATTTGCGAATTATGAATTCTAATGTATACTCAGAAAAACGGGTTGCGTGTAGGCATGTGTATGACTGTGATAAAATTATATATCCATTATAACTCTCAAATTCGTGAAACGATTGCACTGAAATTTTGCAGGTGCATCAATTTAACTTGGAAGTAATTAAATTTTTTTTCGTTATTTTTGTAAATGAAGTATAAAAAAATGTGCATGTTTTCAGAGATACAAATTATATTCTAGTTATACATAAATATGAGCGTTGCAGGGTAAATTTTTTGAAAAACTACCAATTTTTATTGTTTTTTTTTTTAAGGTATTGTTAAATACTCATCATCTTTTATAAGTCATCATCATCAAAAAATCTGCTAATAGAAAAAATGTCCAGTGAACTTAATGACCAGTAAACTTAGTTATTTAACTTTTTCAAGTTACAAATTTAATAGTTACAAATATTTTAACAAACAAATAGTAGTTTATTCCTTTTTCAAAGTGTATTCTACTAAAACAATTAGCAGCGGTTCTTTCATTCGAGCAGCTCGATCACTGCCAAGTAAATCGACTTTTCGAGTAGCTTGATCGACGGTGTAGCTCAACTTTCCAAGTATTCGACTTGAAAGTAGAAAAACTTGACTTGGCTTTACTTAGATTTTTAAAGTACTTGCCCACTTCTAGATCAAAAGCTTATTTAAAATTTGATTAAATCATTCACCTAACCAAATTCAACTTGTCAATGAAATTACAATGAAATAGTGACAGGTATTATACAGCCCGAAAATTAAATAGGTTCTAATCTGAATTTATATAGATAGCTTGACTATTAACGTAATAATATGGCAGTTACTTAGCTCCTAATTAGTCCCTACTTGGAAGCTACAAAATTTACACGACTATACATAACAGCAACTAATTAACTTTCTCCGCAACACAATTCACCTCTACAACAACTTAACAATTAATTCTCACCTAGGACTGGAGAGATCGAGGGGACTGGTAAGCGGAGCCTCGCGCTTGTTGGCGCCCTTGAGGTAGCTCTCGAGCTCCGCGGCGTTCTGGGCCGCGTTGGCCGTGCGCACCATGTGCAGCAGCGCCTGCGTCGAGGACATGTCCAGCATCGGCGGAAACAGATTTCCCGGACTGCCGAAAATCCCGCCTGCCGCTGAGCTCGGCTCCGGCTGCTTCGGCTCCTTTGGCTCCTTGGCGCTGAGAGCCGAGGCGGCACCGGCTGGTATCTGAGTCGTCGGGGGACCGCCGCTCGCCCCAAGTGGGGCCATTAAGCCGACGAACGGCGCGGCTGCCGTTTTGAAGCCCGGGAATCTCGGGTCCAGGCCCGCTGGATAACCGTTTCGCGATGCGCTGAAGTAGCTGAAAAATGGGTGAGTTGAGGGTGAATTAAGCTGCTGTAACTAGTTGAATTTAGAGTTTAATATCTATCTCCTGGCAACCAGAACATTGTGATAGGATTCTGGTCGGATTTCGTTTCCGCTTTTAAGTACAGTTTATATAGTAAAACATGGAGATTTGAAAAACAATAAAAGTCCTTACTCGTTGGGATTAGAGTTATTGTATTTCGCAGCCAGGCTCCTCATGAAATCACTGTAATTCCTGCCCATCATCTGCTCCATGTGCTTGAGATGATGCGCCGGCGGGCCACCTGGCGGTCCAGCCTCGGGCCCACCGGCGCTGCTCGCGCTGGGCGGCGTCCCAGGATGGCCCGACGACGAGGGTGTCACGCTCCTCGAGGACGTCGAGTTGTTGTCCGGCGTCAGCCTCTCCGTCTTCACCTACGCACAGACAAAATCCGATGCTTATTACACGTCCGTTCCAGTTCTTCAACTTTAGTGACTTTCAAAGATTTTTTTTTCTTCGCTTTTTTTCTAAAAGGTCAATGTACAAGGCGCGCGCGACGAATTAACATACGCGAGATGAGATGAATAGGAGACGAGCGACGTCGTCTTTGTGAGGCTTTGACGAGAGTGTTTCTGGAAAGATGTCAGCTCTGAGTGGGACGGAAGTTATGGCAAGTGTGTGTGCGTGAGGCGCGCGCATAGTCGTAGGTAGAATAGGAAAGGAGAGAGGTCAGGACTCGCCGGCTGAGTTGCTTTTTTGTGCCTTTCTTTTCTTTCGACGATCATGTGCGGGGAAAATAAATAATAAATACGGCGTATTTAAATTAGCCTATCGATCAAATTAACGTCAAGGGAGTAACGGTCGCCGAGAGGCCCGCGCGCGTTGACGTATTTACTATGCGGCTTATCAAAACTTTCGGTCTCTCGGAAAAGGGAATAGTATTTTGAGGTTATTGCCAGCTCGCCGCGGCGGTGTCAAATAAATAAATCAATTTGCAAATTAACAATTTTGCAAAGTTGGCGAGCGTGCGAACGCGAATGTTGGAACTTTATTACTTTATATCGGCTCTATCCTAAAATGTAAATCAGTTTCGGGCTGATCTCGTTACGCAAGGGCTCTGGCATGAAATAGAATATCGACATGAAATTTTACGGGTGTACTTTGTAAGAGTTTACAGAACACTGGTATGCATTCCAATGCGCTCGTGTACAGCGCGTTGCATAACTGAGGCACCCGCGCTCGAACTTTGTATAAATCAACAACGTATTCAATCAAATTTCGAAATCGACGCGAATTTAAATAAAACCAAGAGACTCGAGAAAAAAAACAAGCGTAAACCGCATTGTCTGTACAACTCGGCTTTTTCTACTTAAACCTACCAGCACAGCCGAGCTTCCTCAATTTACAATCCGCAGGATAAAACAAAAAAGGTAAAGAAAGAAAGAATCACCTGTGGAGCGTCGATGCCATTGTGGTTCTGGGCTCGCCTCCTGCCGCGCGGCGGCCTGGGCGTAGCCGCCTGGGCGGCTGCGAGGTGGGCGCCCTGGGGGCTCGCGCCCCTCGCGTCCAGGGCCGTCGCCGTGTTGGCGGCCAGGGTGATGCTCCTGCAGTCGCTCGGCTCCGACTGCGCGGCTAGGTCGCTCGGCTCGACGCCCCCGCCTCCGCCGCGCGGTCCCGCCGCGTTCGTGCTCTCACCGGACACCTCACCTGTAATCAAGACGAGAGTTTGGTTAAGGCTGGTGCTGATTGTTGTTGATGGTTTTGGAATGAGTTTTGTATTTGGTTAAAAGGGTATTTAATAGAACGAATGATTGGTTTTTCATAGAGTGTTTTAATTTTTTTGGACAATTGAGTGATTGATTTGATATTCTATTGTGTATATCTATTGTGTTGTATTACAAAAGTATTAAAAATAAATTATTAGTAGCTTTTATGTAACAAAAAATAAACAGTTTTAAATATAATACATTTTTATGTCATGATAAAAACAACATAGAATTATTTCTTAATATATTTCTTAATATAATCAATTGTTATTCTGGATACATATTACTTAATTTCATTAATTACATTTTAAACAAAATCTCCAAGTTTTTAAATAAAATTCAATAATCTTACTAATTCCAAAAAAGAATAAATTTTGTTTTGAAACAAAAAATGCATAAAACGTAAAATGCACTCGCAGATATTTCAAGTCGCACGTCAATAGCCAAGACAAAAATCCTTGACGAAGCCAGCGTTCGGTCAGCGTCAATTACATATTATTCAACTAGCCAGCGCTGCAAGCCCGGCGCAAAAGCGAAAAAATTTAATTGGACTTTCGCAGAAGTCAGAGGTTCCGGAAAATCGCACGTCGCCATCCATCCGAGCGTCAAACTAACCAGCTGCCGCTCCAACCTCCGGCAAAAGATTGACACGCACGGAATTACAAATGCTCGTAAAACCCCGGCTAGCTCAGCTGTTTCAATTTTTCTAACGAGCCGGCGGCACCAGCCGCCGTAATCAATCGGCTCGGGCTCCAGAAAACGTCGGATTTTTGCATGCGCGCTCGCAGCAAGCCGTTAGATATCGAGCAGTCTTAGCGTCATAAAACGAGCCTCGCGAGAAAGAGCGAGCATAGCAGCAGCGCGGGGCAAATTTAATGTCTCGTTAGGAAAAGGCTCGCGCTGTCGGCGAGTTGTCCCGTTAAGATAAGGAGGCAGGCCATATAGAGTAGCCGCGCGCCGCGCTCAACACGACAATACAGAGGGACTCGCGTCCGACGACCTTCGCTTCCGAGACGAAGGCCGTAAAACTCTCCGGCTCGTATGTTTTACCGATTTTACTAGCTAAAGCTCCTCTTTCCTCGAGTGGCCGCGGCTCTCTGTTTGGCTGCGCGCGAGCGAGAGAGCGGCGGACAATGATGAAGAGAAGCCGCTAGCTAGCGCGCTTCCTCGTGCGCGAGATTGAAATTGTCAGGCTGACGGAGGCCTTATTTTACCCTCGCCGACGGACTCCTTTATTCCAGCTCGCTCGCTCGCGCGCTCGGCCTGTCGTGGCTTTAAACGAGATAGAGGAGAGAGAGAGACAGGTAAAGGAGACGAGACTAGGGTGGAGTGGAGTGTGCACAAGGGACTCGTCAGCTCGCTGTGTGTATGCACCGCGAGAGCATGGGTACTTATTTGAATAACTTGAGCTTCGACGTAGTCGTGGCTTCTGCTACTGCTGCCGCCGATGCTAGGCTTGAGGATCGACGGGTGCGAGGGACCGATCTATACGAGTTGTTGGCTACTTTACGGACTGAGGGAGCTTGCTGTGTGCGAGGGAGATGGCTGGTAAGCTGCTGTCGTTGTTCAGAGGTTGACTTTTTTTCTTTTGGGATCGATCGCTAAATGATGTTTAAGGATATTGATGGGGATTCTGTTTTGCTGCTGTTTTGCCTTTGTGTGGTTTTAGCGAAGTTATTGCTCGTGATTACGATGGATTTTCTTGTTTGTTTGTGTCGGTGATCTAGGCAGGGTATGAAAAAGCGTTTGTAGAAATTTTCGTATGCAGTAGTATCAGTCGTTATAGCCAGACACAAAAATTTTATCGAGCCTAAGATTTTGTCAAATTTGTTTTTTATTTTATTAAATTATCTATCCAAAAATATAAACTAATCTTACTTAATAGCTAGAGAATCTTTCAATTTACTTTTTAAACACTACGTTTTTATTTCCTATTATACCGAATTCATACATGCACTATAGTAGATAAAAAAGCGTTATGCATGCCTCTAGCTTGCCATTAAAACTAATGAAGTTCATCTTTTAAAAATCAAGTTTATATCGTTTTGAGAGGATTAAGATTTCCTTTTATGTGAAATTCATAGAATTTTCGGAAAGTTGTTAACAGTGAAAGACTATCTTTGGATAGTCACTGGGAAGTTGTTTCCCAATCTGTTCGAATAAGTCCACTAAATAAATTCAGTTTTAATTGCTTTTATTTATCTAGATTTAACTTTTCTCAAAACAAAATCACAAAAAATGAACTTAAAAGCGGTTATCTTATGAACTGACAGATAGAGAACTACAAATATACAAGAACCAAATAATTAGGTATAATTAAAATAAAAAATTCTTTCACAAATTAGTAATATTTTTTCATATAATAGTTACTTTTAATATAAATATTCTTGAAATTCATAATAAAAATTGAAAAGAGAATAAGTCGATTGCTGATGAGCTCTCAATTCTTTTTCGAATAATTTGCATATATTACTAGTTGGCAGCTCGATATAACATCATAAAGTTAGTGTCATGAACATATTTGTATTTAGTGCATATATGAATCTGAATAATCCTCTGATCTCGGACACACCTTTAAAATCTTTATTTCTCGTAAACACGAAAACTGGAGTTATCTTCAATTTCTATGGAAAGCCACATACCTGTGATAGATAATCATCTTGTTTACATCCGTAAATTTCTTAGTATAATCGCTATTTATTTCACGCTATATCTTTCAGAACACAAATAGTACCACAGCCGCGTAAACATGTCTGTGTACAAAACTATCCAAAAACCTTCAAAAAAAAGAAACAACGAAATCAAAAGCTAGTGTCCGCAAATTAGCATGAGCCCTCAATTACTCCGTTAAGAAAGCATTACCGCGACACTAAGTACAAGCGCAAGAAAGAAAAGAGCGAGCGCACGTCGCAGGCATAAGCCGGTACTTATGCACTTAACGCGCTCGCGCATGCGTAAAAACGTCCGCGTCATAAAGCGACGCGATAAGCTTGCGGGCGCGCAGAGCCGGTGTCAGGTGGATATATCTCTCCTGCGCCGGCCTTCTCCCAGATCTACAAAGCACACACACACACAGAGAGAGCCCAAGAGGAGGTCGGAAAAACAGATAAAAGCCGGTCGGAGAGCGATAAAGCCGCGCATTAATCGCTCTCGTTCGGCGCTCGTAAAAATCCCGGCGCGCTCAGAGAGTAGCGGCGAGCTAGAATTTTTCTAGGCCCCCGCAGCCAGCCACAACTTTGACTGAGCACTCGTAATTTATCTCGGCGGAGAATATTTGCTCTCGAGCTCGTCTATATAGGTAAGAATGCTCGCCTCGTCGCTTTTTTTCTCGGCCGTAGGCGCGCTCGCGCGCATTAGTCATTTTAACGCCTCATTACGACATTTCACACCTTGTCCCCTTGAGAATGTGGTGCGCGAGCGCGCGCGGGTTCAGCTATGTGCGTGCGCTGTATACATCAGCTGGCCTTTGTCGCGCGAATCCCTCTCACGCGCGGCGCCCCCGATATCTCGTCTGTGTGTATGCATGCAGAGGAGGACGGCTCGTTTTGAATTCAGCTTTTGTCGCGCGAGCACACCCGCACCTTCAGCCGCAAGATAAAAGTAAGAGAGGCGCGACACGCAGCTGAGATCGCGCGAGCCCGCGCGATGACGAATAAAAGCTGAGATGGCGATTTATTAGCGCGCTTTTCAGTTTGCGACTGCATGATTAATCGCTCGCTGATGCTTACTTTTCGCGGGCTGAGGCGAGCTCCTTTGCCGCGTCTTGCTCTTATTAGGAGCTGGAAGACGGGCCGCGGTGAGGCTTACGTAAGGAGAGAGACGTAAAAAAGAATAGGCTGAGCTGGCGCGGCTAATTGCGGGAGAGCGTCGGGGCCTGTTACAATGAGATTTTATTAGAATTTATATATATATTTTTAACGCTTGCGCAAGAGCCGGCGAGCTGATGGTAATTATAGTGGAACAGCGCTTTTGCCCGCGTAAATAGAATGTTCCACTTTCCTGTAAATAATGGCATTTTGCTTGTTTTCAAAAGCAAACACGCCGGCTGAAGGGAAACAATGCTAATTCGGTGCGTTAAAATATACTCGCGCGAGTGTTTTATACTTTTTACTCTGCTCTTTTCAGCGCGCAAGTCGTTTGTTCGTAAGGCGAGCTATTTATAAGTATGCTTTACTGAAAACGGGCGTTTTTTATTAATTTTTAACTAATAAAGGTTTATTTTATAATTCTGAGATGATGTACAGTGTATAAAGTGTGCATAAAGTTCTTACAATTATTCAGTGGAATAATCTCCTTTAAGCCAATATTTACGTTTGAATTTAGTGAACATTTAGAAATGTAAATGCAGACATTAAACGTCTGCTTTGATTTTATTGCTACTAGTGGCCGATGAGTTAAATAGATATATTGTTTTTATTGCATTCATGGCAGCATATAATAAATACAGTGTATTATCGCAGAACTTACACATAAAATTTCAAACAACTACAATTAATAAATAGGTTCAATAGTATAATAAGATCATGTAAAACGACATATTTACAGTCGAAAAATCAAAACCATTTACGTCACAAAACTACAAGTCAGACTATAAAACTATATAAGACCCGATAATAAATCTGTAAAGCAGTATACAGTGGATAGAGCACAGAAATTAAAGTGAAATATTTACTAATATTCTATTCACTAAAAGTCTAAATCCCAATGCTTTCAAGTGAAATACATTAACATTCTGATAAAAATCATAATTTTTACTCAGTCGAAGTAAATCATTGACCAAAAACAGTGAATTTTTCGAACAGCGTTTATAGGAGTAAAAAAAAAATTTTACTCGAAACTTTGACTACGATACGTTCTGCACCGTAACGCAGGTAGGTCTTTATTTGCTCGCAGATTTATGCCTTAACAGAACCACTAATCATTTTGATTAGCAAGACGTGTAAATCCGAGCAGGACGGCGCGCTATTTTGAGGCGAAGTGATAAATTTTGGAACTTCAGCGTAGTAATAAACAAGGGGAAAATGCGGGTAACAAATAAAGAGCGCAAGCTCCGAGCGTAGAAAATTTAATTAAGCCCTACAAATCATCCACCCCGCGGCGCGAGCAGCTCGCACACCAGCCAGACCTCAAGAACAGCACGCATTCCCCGGAAAATTATAGCAAACATTAAATCCCTCGCGGGGACACCTAGAGAAATTTGCCACAGCATCCTACAAACGCCAGCCTCAGCTACAAAAATCCAACTCCGCGAAGGTGTCCGTTTTACTACCTCTCTCTCCTACGGGCGTTGCTGGCTCCGCGCAGTACCCCGACAAATTGAGGGATCAATGGTTAGAGAGAGGCGAGGAAAGTGAGCAAGCTCTCGAGAGTCCGGTTTTGCAAGACTCGCGCGCGCTATCCTCCTCTTTCTTACCTCTCGCCCAGCGTATATAGTAAGTATACACGCGCGTACGTATATACAAGCAGCGCCGGGCACGCGCGCTGCTGCCCCGGCAGTCCGTTAATCACGGAGCTCGTTAGCTCCCGATCATTTCGCGTAAATGGCCGCGCGCCGCGCGCATTCGGCGCGTGGCTCGCGCGCGCGAGCGGCCCATCCGTCCGCGTCTATTATTATTACGCGGCGAGAGCGGCTATATGCACACGCGATGCTTATAATGGAGCCGCGAAAATCTCGCTGCATTATTCATTAGTCACGATGTATGCGCGCCGCTGTGTAATAACGGAGCGGATCCTCTAATTCCGCGGCGGGCGCGTGTGTGTGTGTATAATACGCATAAACGGCTTAATGACGAGAGAGAGCGCGATATTTCGAGCCGCGCCTAGATGGATATATACGTGCGCGAGGCGTATAAGGTTAGAGGTGTTGGAGCCGGAGTCGCCTTCACCTTCGAGCCAACGCCTCCGCGCGCTCCTTCCTCTGTTCTCTCTCGGTGTGGTGTGCTGTGTGTACAATGTAAGGCTCGACCTTTTCGCCGAGACTCGGCCGCGAGGAATGCGCGATGCGTTACGCGCCCACTGATCGAGCGGCTGAGGCCTTATTCGTATAAGTTGGGATGGGAGTGCAGGGATAATAGCGAGCTGCGGGGTATTGATGGATGAGTGGTTGCTTGTGGTGTTGAACAATTGGCTTTTGTTTTTCGTTCGGATGGTTTTTTTTGGGTTTTAATGATTTTTGATAGTTTTGAATAATGTCATTTAGACTGATTAGAATGTATGTACAAGTGAAAAAAGTTGTAAAATTAAAAATTACATGCTAGTATATGTAAGAATGAGAATTGTTCAATTTTTTATGCTAATGAAAGACTGCATTTTTATATTCACGGGAGAGAGCAAATATTATGATCAAATACCAAAACTTGTTTATGACAAAGCTCAATTAAACATTAAGTAACATTGCTGATGTTTTCTTTCGATAAAAGATCAAGGATCAACGTTTTTTTAAGAAAAAGATTTATGGCTCTTTTTCCGCGTTTTTCTTGTTGAGTGAATTTTTTGCATAGTAGATCGCTCGTTAACCCTTTAGCACCCGATCTGTCATGTATGTTGCAAACCAGTTTCCTTCGTCGAAAAAGCACATTAAAAGTACATGAAATTCAAGTTTCTGAAGCGATTGAAATACGATTAACACTTGAACTTTGTCTCTCTAGTTTTTTTGAATACTCCAGACAAACTTACAAAAAAGTGATATTTTTATAACAATTTTCAACTCTAGATTTTTCGGAAGATTTATTTTAAAAAACATTCTCCATTTTCAAAATTAACCATCCAACTCCCTAACAATCACCAGCTAACTAGCATCCATCCCAAACCCACACCACCCAATAAACACATCTCCACCAACTCTACCCACATCTCCCCATTTCCTACACTCTTCCACATATCTACACACAAGCTCGTCGAGAGGCAACTTCCTTTCGTAGCGCGCGCACAGAAGGCAGTAGTATAGCGCGCGCCGCGCTGAACAGTGACCTCTGTACTCTAGACGAACGCGGCGAACGAAGGGAGGGGGGGGAGAGATACGAGGATTGCGTTCCTGCGTGACGTGGCTCCGGTATTAGGCATCACGCACATGCCGCTCGCGCGCTCGCAGGCATTGCAGCCCCGCCGCGCGCGCGCGAGCGGCTACCGATTTGCCTCTTTAGCACCTCTCGCTCGAGCGCGAGCGCGAGTCACTTTTCAATGTCGGAGAGAGAGGCAGATGCTCGCTGGTACGGGTCTTTGCCGCTTTGGAAATCAATGTGTCTGCTGCGTTTTTTAACTGTTGTACACGCTAGTATGTTTTAGTGGTGTTATTTTTCAGGGATTTATTTGTTATTATTATTTCATTCATAATGTTGTAATGGTTATTAATCTTTCAAAAATCAAGTTTATGTCTGTAGTTGAAATTACATAAAATAACAGGCTCATTTAAATGCTGATTAACAATCCGCTAATCAGCGTAGCCACCATAATCAATATACAAAGAGATAAAGACATAACGAGCTAATGAATATTGAATATCAAACCCCAGCGAGGCGCCCATCCAATCCCGCCGGTAATAACCTTCTGAAACGCAATAGCAGAAACAATGTATACACACAGCGCTTGACACAGGGGGCCACTCGGTTACCCAGCAGCCTCACCTGATTATGCAAGCCTCCAGATCGACACGATAACCTTTGCCGTATATATATATATATACACACACCCACCACATACACCCAGCAGCCTCTCGAAGCGAGACCGAGCCGATCTTCCTCTGGTCGGTACACGAGTTTATACATCTCGGCTGGCGCATAGGACACGACACATCGGGAGTGACGCTGTCGTGCCGAGATCGCGATCTGACGACGATACATCTGGCAATATAAAGAGGGGCGGCTGGAGCCCGAGGGATGCTAAGGACCGGCCTAATTAATCGCGCCGCGCGGCCACCCCCGGAGACCCGACCACCCACACGGAGCACGAAATATATAAGCGTGATGGCCCGCTTATTAGCTAATCGATAAGATATTGGGGGGCTTGCTGATGGCCGAGGGACGGATGTATGAGATTTCGTACTTGGAATAGGTGGCTGAGTTAGTGTAATAAGGCGCGGGTTGATTATCGAGCTGCCCACGCGCTATTCTATAAGCGCGCTAATTAAGATCTGAACAAAAGAACGAGCAGGATAATTCAGCGATCGGATGTGCGAGGTGTTTGCGCGCGCGCTCGGCTCGACTCGACACACACTGGGCTCGAGCGAGAGAAAAAAAAGAACGGCCGGCCGAGCGTGAAAGTCAGATGCGCGGATCTTTGTGTATATGTACTATGTGTGAATTCATTTTTTTCTTTTTTTCTAGAGAGAGAACTTTTTGGTCTTTTTTTCTTTAGAATAAAACTATTTGCGTTGAAAATTTCGTTTTATAATTATGTTCAAGTACAGATTAATCAAAAAATTTTATTGTTCCCCTGTAAACAACAGCGGATTTTTTTCCACAAGAACGTAAACTCGAAATTCTTGAAATAAAGATACTCACGCAAGACGAGTAAAGACACGAGCGTGTATCTATACGAGCAGATCCCAGCGTCGCGGAGACACAGAAAAGCATCGCTCGCTCGAAGAATCGCCTTGTAAGTCTGCTTACACCCATATCCAGTGACAACTGCAGCGCAAGCATACACACTCGTAATAATAACACATCGTGCCTAATCGCCTTTTACCCACCAAACTCTCACACACACGCAAACCCCGAGCAACCCAGCTATATAATCTCGCCAGCACAAGAGACAAACGATCGAGCCAACTAAAAGCTCTCTTAGCGAAAAATAATCGAGCAGATACGCGCGCAGCTGAAATCGGGCGGCTTGCAATTTGCCGCGTAATGCGCGATATCTAGAATCTCGGGACACTTGCCGGCTGGTATAAGGCCCCCCCTCGGCCGACACGTGCTATACACGCGTACAGTCCGACTTGCAATGAGAATTTAATTGCGCGCCGGCTAAGGCCGGGGCTCGCTTTGATTCGTCTCATAGGCTCCGCGCGCGAGCGCATGCCTCATTTGCATGCGAAAAAGGAGAAGCCGCCGAGGCTGCAGCGCGCTGAGAGAGCCGAGGGTATCTCGCTGTGTGTACAGCTCTATACGGATGCGCGCGGCTGCTGCTGTGGCAGCTGGCCGTCGAGGCGGAATTTTTCTCCCTTAAAAGTGTGACGGAGCCTTGTTATTTTAGAGGTATAAATTAGGTTTTTTTCCGATTGCTGGGCTTGGCTTTGACGGTTAAGCTGGGACGAACGGAGCTTTCACATATTTTTTTATTAGTCTATGCACTTGTTTATGACCCGATATACATTTTATATTTTCGTCAAAACTCATCAGTACTACACATATATTTTCTCCTAACAGCACAATAACCCAAAATAAAAAAAGCTACGCAGCCCAATAAAAAAAAAACTATCGGTACAACCAAACGAAATCCTCTTCGATGAGCCTTCGGTCATGTCGGTTTGCATTTTTGCCTTGAGAGCCGGGAGTCGCGCGGTGCCCGCCGCGATTACCGATGCCCGACGCGTACGCGAGCGCGACAACGAGCTATACGACGCGGACGCGAGGCGACTATCTTTCTTCTTTCTTTCTCGCTTAAATAACCCGCGCCGCTGCGCGCTACCTCGGCTGAAACGTTTTCCCGCGTCTCGCGAGCCTCTCGTCTTTTTCTTTCTCGGGCTTTGTATAAATACATGCGCGCGACGCTGAGACTGTGCCGACGACGATGGACTACGGGCTAAATCTGATGGCCCTGGCTGGATGCGGTGACACGAGTGGCTTTTATGTGGTGGTAGTACCTGATCGTTTATAGATGTTGCTTTTTTACATGGATGGTTTTTTAGAGGCGTGATAGTTGGTATGGGATAGTTTATAAAAACATTGTAAAGCGTTGAGAGTGTAAATGGTGATCTTTTATTGAATGATTATTGGAGGAGAGAATCGTTAATGATTGCGTTGAAATTAATTAAACGAGGCTATGACTTAATTACTGTGCAAACGTAATATGTACGTAACCTTGATCTCTATACTTGATCGATATTTCATTAAAGTATACACTAAGAATATTTTATATTAACCTTAACCAAAAAAACTGCCGTACTAGAAACTGTATGTTGTATATACTGTTATATTGATATAACTAAATTTTCTAGTATACTTTGTAATAAAAAAATATTGTGTCAACAGTTACGTATAAATTAGGTACGTATATATATAGATGTATGTGTACTATTTATGTACCATAAATATATGTTAATGTTAAATAATAGTTCATTTTACCGTATGTTTCTTTTTCTTAAAGTAGTTTTCAGATTTACTGAGTATACTCGTATAATCTCATAATTAATGCTGATGTATGCAAATTATTAAAGACTGCAGAAAACTAATTCTGTATAAAAATAGTAACAATATAATATCATTAAACTTTCTTAAATGTATATAAGGTATGAAACGAATAATTGTGTTAACAGCTACGCAGTCTATTAATAGGCGTAGCCATGCGATGAAAATTTGTATGCCTAATTATAGCGGTTATATTAACTGAATGCCACATTCGCAAATTCAAAGGAATGAGTGTCCAACGCTTAAATTAGCAATGCGCACAAAAGCATAATAACAATCATACCCAACACCAGGAAAAAACCACTCAAAACTACAACATAAAATTATGAAGATTCCGTAACCATATCCACAGACAAAACCCATAGTCTCCATCATTCCTGAAAATCTCCAACCTATCTCTCCGCATCCATCACCTCCACAAAATCGAAAGTCGGATGTAACTCCAGCAGCAGCAAGAGAAGGGCGTCAGCCACTATATACATAGACACAGCAAACCTCAGCAAGTCCGATTTGAGATTCCGCTCATGGAGCGACTGCAGCTCGGCGCGGCCCACGTGACCGCGCCGCCGCCTCGCGCGCGCGCCAAGACACACAATGCCAGGGTGCGGCATCACCTTTGACACCGGTGCCGTGTAAGAGCGAGGCGAGAGAGCCGAGAGATCCCGACCTCGGCCCACTCGGTGCCCGAGCGCGGCGCGCGGCTTGTAACGCCAACGCAACGACTGCGGGGCTCGGTCATCACAGTCGGAATTTTCGTAGCGACTCTCTTCGTTCAAGGTGAGATTCTCGACACTCGGCGCGTCTCTCTTTTCTCTCTCGGTTCTGCCCACGAGGAAGAGTTAGTTGGGAGAGGCGGTGTGGCTTTTTTCTGCAGTTTGGAGGGAGAGGCGTGAGGGAAATAGTGACGCTTTCGTATTGTCTGGACTTTTACTGTTGTTTCCATGTAGCTGAGTGGATGGTTGGCTTGTGACAATTGTTTTCTTGCGTGTTGCACAAGTAGGATATTTGGATTTTAGGATGTTGTGTGTAGTGATCAAATTAGGCACTTGTGTTAATTTAAGTGTGCGATTTAAGTAATTGTACTTTTAAATGTTGGGCAATCGCTGTAACAATTGCTACAACTCTAATTTTATTGATTCACGAACGGCCCGCATTTATATTAAATAAATGGCCTAAAAATTTAAAGCTTCATGTCAAAGAGATAAGCACTTATTTAGTCAAATTATCCGCAGAATCAATCGAACGCGATCAAATTAAACACAAACATAGAAATTGATAAATTTTTATAAAAATCCAACCTCTCGAAAATAGTTTATCCTTCGAAGCGTAATTCTCGTCGGCTCCCTCGTAAACCGCTATAAATTACTGGCCAAGCGAAGCCCCGAGAATAAAGAAAAAAGTCATCTGGCGCCTGGGAAAAAAGGCGCGTTTGTAAATTACCGCGCGTATAAAAGTCCAACGAGTTTGAGGAGAGCGCGGATATCTATATAAGCGGCTCTCTCCCCCTTTACCGAGATAAGAAAATATAAAAAGGATAATTTAATGGATTCGGC
>JAPYZA010004449.1:0-14447 GCA_030522685.1 Eupelmus azureus | reverse complement strand
AAAAAAAAAAAAAAAAAAAAAAAAAAAAAAAAAAAAAAAAAAAAAATAAAAAAAAAAAAAAAAAAAAAAAAAAAAAAAAAAAAAATTAAAAATAAATAAATATATTTTTTATGTGAATAAAAATAAACTATAATTTATTGATAAAATTATAAATTTACTAAATTTTATAATTTATAATGTAAAATAAACAGTTTAAATGAATCTAAAATAACTATAAAGACTGATTTTTAGTAAATGACTAAATGACAAACTAGTATCGAGTGCTTATAAAAAAATTAAACAAAAAAACTGAATAATTAACAACTCAATAACGTCATGCGTATCTAATAATTGGATAAACTATCTATTTTTGGAATGATAAATGAATGTACCTCCAGCAATTATAAATAGAACTTAAATATAATTTTATCTGGCAAGGTAAAATCCATTTAAATCAGTTGGATCGTTTCTCAAGCCTCTACTTCTTTGTATCCGAAAAGCAAGCCGCTATTTAAAATGAGAAGCAATAGAAAAAAGGGAAGAAAGGAAGAATGGCATTACTTTGATCATGGCGTTGGCGGCAATCCGGAACTGGGTGGCCTTCTCGTTGACGGCTTTTATCTTGACCGATAATTCGGGGGTGATCGTCTCGAGCGACTCCAGGTCGTTGAGCGCCCGCTGAAGCATCGTTCCCCGCTTCGTCAATAGATCGTTCCACTTCTGCAGCGTCTCAAGCCTCTCCGTCAGGTCCTTGATCGTCGAAACGTGTTCGCCCTTTTGATTGTCGTTGTCTTGATACTCCTCCTCTTCTTCTTCTGATACAAATGCGACAAAGTTAACAATCGAGGCAGAGCTACGTTTTCGAAGGTACTCGTGCAGGCTTCGATCTTTCGAGAGACAGCACGAGTGCCTTCTTTGAGGCTCTATTGATTTTTTCTTATCGATTCGCGAATGAGTTTTGATAATATTGCTTTTTGTGTTATATTTTATTTCATTCCGTTGTGAGATTCTCACACTTGTTGCTGTACAACACATGTTTTTTAATGCGTAATATATTTCGTAAGCGCTAGTGATGCACCAAAAATTACGAGTCATTTCGACAAAATAAATTGTGAAGGTATCTTTTTTATATGTAAAAAGCTACTGTCAAAAGATCGTGGCTAATTCTACAGGAAGCTTATGACATTAATTATTTTTTACTTATATTGCCTATGTAGGATCACAATGTAATTAACTGGTTAAATAAATAAATAATTCCAGGTTAAATATGAACTTTGAAGCGTCCGAATTTTTCTTTTTCCAAATAGTATTAAATAAAATTTTAAAAAGCTTTTATTACCGATGATTCCTATTTAATTAATTTGCATTTTAAATACGATTTCTGTATGTAGTTTAATTTCTCCAACTTTAAAAATTTTTTAAATACAGTAATGTGGTAAAATGGCCTAGTTAGTTTCAGCGGAAGACTAAGAAAAACTATCTATTTTTCCCCGCTTCTTAAAAATCGTGTAAATAGAAAAAAATTATCTTATTTTTTTATTTTTTAATAGAAATTATTTTAAAGAGTTTTAAAATGATTTAAATATTATATTTTATTTATTTGATAAATATTAATATTAATAAAAAATTAATAGTTTATGCAAGACACTGAAATTAACGATATTAATTAGTAGTTCACCATGTTAAATGATTTTATAAAGGACCAAAAAGTTGTTTTTTGAAATTGGATTATTTGATCTTTAATTTTAAAAGAATTGCTATTTTTCTATTAATTTAGTTTGTTCAATTTCATTATTTTTAACTAATTTCTATATAAACTCCTTACCAGACTCCATGGCTTGGATAGCTTTGGCTTTGGCTAGTTCGAGTGCAGTGACCCACTCTTGTCGTTCAACCTCTGTAGCTGCTTTTATATGAAAAGTTTGCGTTCCTCCATTGCTCACCACAAAAGTGCATGCGTCAACTGTGTGAATTAAGGCCCCATGTAGCGATATTGTGCCTCGACAGGTGTGTGACATCTCACCTGGATTTCTGAACAGGCAAAAAGATTAGCTGATTTGTTTCACATTTTTAAAACTTAGATTTTAGCTGAATAAAGAGAAGAGATTATAATAGCTGAGAGTTTTCGATGTGTATATTCCTTAGCCATCTTAGGATCAGCAAAGCACCCATTTATGTTTTTATTTTTAACGATGTACATTGGTTATATTGCATGTGAATCTGCATCTCAAAAATTAGTATACTTTGTTCTATGAAGCAAAATGATTAGCATTCTTCGCCAGCACCAATGCCAAAATATTTTTATTTCAGTTACATCAGCGATGTCTTTCAGTTTTAGCTTTCATTAGGCCTATATTTGTAAAAAAAATTTCAATTTGAAATTCGCAAACACAATGGCAAGGTGTAATAGCATCGTTGATCTCCCAATAAGCAATTATACATCATCAAGAAAAAATCCTTCCCATTCATGCAAAAAAATAAAAATTTTAATTTATTTACATAACAATAAGAATGTATTAAAGGATACATAACACCCTAAATTCTAATTTCTAAAAATTTTACTGAATTTGTGGTTTAAAATAATAAAAATGAATGTTAAAAATCAAAAGCTCAAATTATACTAACCATAAGTAATACAGTGATAATAATTGTTTCAAAAATATGTGATGTTATATGCTGCTAGTTAAGATTTGTCGCCTGAGATATCTTTTTTAATGTTTTCCAGAGAACATGATTCCTTAACAAAATATATTAATGTTTACTTTTAAAATTTAATGTTATTAAAGCTGTAGGTATCTTTTAAAGTTTTCTGTAAATTTTCTTTTACATTTCTTTAATACTTTAATAAGTAAGCAATTAAAAGATAGGGTTTTTTATATCCTTAAGATGACACAGTTGACACATATTTATTGAAACTTTAGAATTGAAGTTTCAAGCATATGCTTCGCATACAGAGATTATAGCAAAACTGCTGAAACTTTGTTAATAAAAATAAATGGTTCCGGCTTCTTAGGTTTATAAATTTGTAAGCTACCTAATTACAAGTACCATCATTAACAGGGTTGAATATTTGAAATTTTTGTGTGACACTTTTGCAAGATAAACGTTAATTACACAGTAGAGGTAAGATGACACACAATCTGGCAATAATAAAAGGTCTACTTAAAAGCTCTGATCCATGATATTCTGGTCAACATTTTGCCTTACATTATGTTATGCAACTACATGACTCTAAGAAAATATTGCAGGTGCAAAGTAGTATTGTGTAAGACTTGATAGTTTTTAAGTTGATAGAACGTCACAAACAAAATAGAACAAACTTACAAAGATAACAGGGATGGCACAGAATACAATAAATTAATAAAACATAGGGCAAAAGGACATAACAATGCTTCACCTTTGCAAAGTGTAAAAAAATATAATAAAAAAGAAAAAAAAAACAAAAAATTAAACAGACAAGAACAGAGAAGAATTATAAGGGAACCCTAATATCTTAATAAACAAAATTAAGAATTGTTAAATATTAGAATTTATTTTAATTCTTTTTTGTGTGAAATTTTATAATTTGTATAACTGAAAAGATTTATATGAAGAAAATTTTATTCAGATATTTGAATAAACTAATCAAGACTAATAAAAGATAGTAAAAGACAATAAAAGATTAATAAAAGACTAATAAAAAAAGAATTTTAAAAACACGTATTTTTTAAAATTATTTTAAAAATGTTTATTAGGTCTTATACAGTGTTAATAATAATTATTATTATTCTGTAATTTTTACATTATAGAATAAATTATATCCTTAAATTAAAAAAAAACAATTCTAACAATTCTCAATTCACATAGTATTAAAATTAGTGTCCCCTTAAAAATTAACACAAGAAATTAATGATCGCATTAGTATAATGATATGCAAAAGGACTGTCAAAAAAATGAAATGAAAATTCTAAAAAATTGTCGATTGGCTGTTAAGAAAAAATGCTTCTGTAGAAAGGAAAGTCAGGGTAATCAGTGTTTCAGATTTTGTTATTTTTTTTTACTTACTCGGAGGCTCTGCCAGCCCTCCGCTTGCGTCGTGTCGATATCTTTGGCCCCCCTGTCGGTTCAGCCCTAAACAGTCCACAAAAACAATATAGACCCTTGTTCACTCTGTATAAAATTTTGAATTTAGGAAAAGTTTTTTTGATTTGTTCTTGCAGATTTAATGGTTCATTTTTTCTTTGTATCATATTATAATTTAATTTTGGGATTTTCTGGGAAAAGTGTTTTTTAAGTTAAATGATTTAGTCTGGCTGTAAGCAGACATTGTTTTTTTTTATCTGGTCAATTAATAAGGAGTGATAGTGACACGAAATGACGATGATGACTGGTCCTGGATAATATACATAGAATAATTGATGTAGATTAATAGATTAATAATTTTTAATATTTGTTATCCTTATTTTTTTTCTAACATAAGGTTATTAAACAAGCATTTGAAATTATGATTTTCTATATCAATCAATTTCTTGTACATACTATCCGCTTCCAATGATGAGAAATACATGAAAATATGATGCACGCATAAAATAATTTTCACGAATAAACGAAATTAGAAGTGCTTTTACTTAACTGGCAGAGCACACCTCGTACGTTAACTATTAGTGATTTTCCAATTACTTAACAGTATAGAATAACTACTCCAATTCTGATCTTTATGAATTTTGACAATGGAGCTAGACAAGATTGACATGAAGTATTTTAATATATGATAGTTGACTGTACAAAGTGACTGTCAAGTGAAAACATTAATTAAATAGAAATGTCTTGTAGAATCACTTAATAGTGCTATGTGCAACAGTCTTGAAAAAAATAAAAAAATAAAAAAAAATTAAAAAAGCAAATAAAGTGCTTTTATTTTATTTGTAAGAATTATTAAAATTTTAAATAATAAATGTATATATAAATTATGAGTGAAAATAAAAGAATGTAAAAAATTAAATTAAAAAAGGCTTGCACCCAATTAAAAGCAATAAATGTGAATGAGGTGTCATGCACAGTGTGAAGTTTTTCCTATTTTATAAAACTGTAAGAATATTTCAGTTGAATCAGTCGATTTTAAATATTTGTATTTTTGGGAAGCTGATGTTTTGTCCTTTTATTTTAATAACTGGCTGTTCTAATTCAAAATTTCCTACAAATATTCTAAATTTTTCTACTTTACTATCATTAAAAGGGTTACATTAAGACTAAATTTTTGAAATAATTATTTTTTAAAGTTTTCTTTTATGAATGTTAATCAATACCACTTATAGAAAATAAAATAGTGGTAATTTATAAATTAATTAGCGATATTAAATGTTTTTACATACAAGTCACACAAAGCATTTATCATAAAATCAGCATTGACTATATACTTTATGCTTCTATATAGACTAAATGTCAGACAGATATAAATAGATTTTGACTAACCTTGAGATTATTTTTTCTTTTTGTTTGTAATGAATTTCATATTGCTTAATATGTATGAGAAATATAAAACTAGATCAATTTTTTTTTTATTTACAATCAGGAAATTTCAAAAATATTTTGAAAATATAAATATTAATGTTATAGTAGTTATTGATCACTTATTGACAGTATAAATTTAAAAAATTGATCTTAAAGAAATAAAATTTTCAAAAATTAAGTCTGAATAATTTTTAATCTTTATCTCTTTGTTTATCATAAATAAAGAAGTATCTGACTGTACAACAAGAAAGGCAATAATTAGTAAGATATATATGTATAAATGTTATACAGCATGTATGTAGAATTGAATCTAGATACATGCATGAATCACTTGTTAAACTGTCACACAATTTGCTGATCAAAATTATGAGTATTATTTACATGAGTCTTAGATATGAGCAGATGCCTTGAACCATTCTGAAATCTGCCAAGGTAGTCAAATAGTCAGAATCATCGTTGGCAAAATTCAGAACTCAAATCTGTTACTTATGACAGGATGAGATGCTGTTGGAAAAGCATTCTTTGAGCATGTCTTTTTTTAAGGATGCAGTGTTTACGAAACAGTTTGATTGCTTTAATTCTTTATTTTTACATATTTTAATAGTAGCAAAATCAGGTGCGACAATTTTCTAATATATATATTTTATGTAACTACATAATCTTATGTTAGTGATTGATAAATACAAAACTAATAAAGCAACTTAATTTAGCTTATCTAAATCCTAAGTACAGGGTTTATGTATATAAAGTACATCTTGTGTTCTACAAAGTCTCTGTAATAAGACTTCTTTGTTGCTTGGTGATTTAATACATTGGTCAATGTCAATGCTACTTTGATTGAACATTATAACTCTTCATTATCTCAAATATAAATAGCATTATGTAGTGCTACTTGCAGTTTACTTTGGTTCTTAGCAGCTGTAAGTTTATTGTGAGTAAGAATGAAAATAAGATTTGTTTTTTTGCCTATCGTAAAATAAAAGTAAATAACAAAATTAATTATTAAGGTCGATAGAATGTATTAACATTAATTAGGTAAAAAAAAATTAATTTTTAATAAAAATAAAACTACCTCCTTCACCCACTTCCTTTGTTTTAGATGCTTTGTTTTACATATTGTCACATGCTTCTTACAAATAAGTTAATTTTTATGTATTCATATTAAACACTGATAATTCAAAGCTAATAATAAAATGCAATACTGCACCGATGCATGCAGCCACTGAAACATATGTATCTCCAGTCCTGTAAATCTTTGCAACACTGTTAGTAAAAACAGATCCTATCAACAGACATCTCTCATAGAAACGTTTCCAGCAGCAGGAAGACGAAGAAGGGATTCCTAAAGCTCTGAATGACATTGCAATATTGCTGTAATATAGTTTACTTAAATGCTTTTACTTTCACTCTTTTATTACATGTTTCTGTAAATATTTTCAGACATTATAATTAGTAGCTTAGTAGAATTAAGAATGCAATGCCATGCAATGAAATAATATTGAAAAATAAAACAAAAATGAATCTTTTTGTTGATGATTCTTAACATATTGAATAATGACAGATAAAAAAAGCAAAAGATAAAAAATAATTGTTGCTTAATATTTAGGTCTCTATGAGATTAGCATTCTCCGAAGTGAATCCTCAGAGTAGGCACACAAAGAATCAACATCGCGAAGCTAAATTTTTGGCACGGCCCTGCCAGGCGTTAACCACTGTCATAACCAAATCACTGGCGCTTGCTGGTTGCATCATCGCAAGGCAAAACCCAACATAGCAATCGGTTGCCAAAATCAGCATAAACAGAGCAAAAAGAATGCGAGTAGGAAGAGAAAAAACAAAGTCCAAAGCGTATCATTGCAGAGGTTCATAAACAAGCGGAAAATCTCCTGCACGCAGAGGATTACAGCAAAATTGCATTATCATTAAAAGAGCAAAGAGAGAAACAGAGAGAGTCACTCTGTCTGTGGAGCGCGCGCACACACACACACCATATTGACAATCTGCGTTTGAAAATAATTAATCGGCACGTGTAGATAGTCGGAGGGTTTGGATAGTTGCGATACCTGTAGTAGGAGAGCAGCCCGTCCGCGAGGACAAACCATCTGCGCTGGTAGCCCTTGAGGTAGTTGGTCCACTTGAAGAGCCATCCCTTCTTGCCGCCGTGCTGCACCTTGACCTCGGTAGCGGTAGCCATTCTCGTGACCGGCTCCGACTGCCGCCTCGGCCTCTGCTGGCACGTCGTCGTCGTCGTCGTCGTCGCAGTCCCAGGCCCCCGGAGAGACGTCGTGATTGTACTGAGCGTGGCGCGTCGCGTTAACCTACGTAGCCGTCGGAGCCGTAGCGGCCAGCACCGCGTAGTCGTGCTTCCTCGTCTGCGACTCGTCTCCGCTTCTCCTGTTTCTTCTATTGTTGCTAACGTCGCACCTGCTGCTGCTGCTGCTGCTGCTGTTGCTCCTGCTGCTGCTGCTGCGTGCTTTAATCTTCCACGTACACATCGGCGCTCTCCTGCTGGCAGACCACCATTTTACATCCCGAGTGCCACTGTACTGCTGATCCGTGCCGTAGTCGCGCCTACTCCGTCCCTCTTACCCTCTCTTTCTCCCGTTCGCCTCGCGTTTTCTGCGGTTTCTCCCACCACTTCTCTCTCTCTCTCTCTCTCTCTCTCTCTGCTGTGTGGCTACTGCTAGTGCGCGATATGTGTGTCTCTATGCCTATAGATATCACCTTCTCTCCGGCCCTCTTGTCTTGCTGTTGAACTACATACGGCCACTGATGATATAGTTCCGTCTCGCTCCCGCTCACTGCGTTTTTTTCAATCTTTTATCATATTTCGCGCTCGCGGCCCGCTTTGTCTCGCTCGCTCTCTCTCTGATCATTCGTGGCTCTGGCTCTTTATTATCGCCCTATCGACAGTATCGACCTCCCCCACACTGCCGAAAAAAATCTCCTCTCGCTTCTGCTCTCTGTTACGACTGACTAACGTAAATATTATCTAACGCGTAAATACAGAAATAAAAGTATTTTTAAAACATGAAAATCTCTGGGTCGAGATGTCAAGTATATAGCTTAAAACGTGCGCGGCGCACATGCGGCATTAGCGAAGCGCATATAAATATTATGCGCTGAAAACGCGAACGTTTTGCGCATTGTAATTCGCTAAACGTTCTTGACCGAATTATGCGAAAGGAGAATGAAAGTGAAATGCACACACGCGACGAGTACAGGAATTTTTCGTCTTACTCGTACTCCGCGCGGGCTCGCGCTCTCTCACACGCGGATGAGTACCTATATCTCTGAATCTTTGATGATCCGTCACGTTTATAAATATACAGGTGTGCGACGACGAGCGCGCGCGCGCGCGCCTGCGTGGGTGTGTGTTTACGGGCCCTCCCCCCGCGACTTCATATCGCGCGCAGAGTGTTTATAGTATATATGCGCACACACGCTTAGCGCGCGATGTTACCACGATTGCGGCACAGCGTGTATTATATGCGACACGTGAACAAGAGAGACGGCTGAGGTGTATAATGTAGAGGAGGTGGACGAAATTAAGGACGTCGACACTTGCCGGTCCGCCCGCTTGGAGCGTTGCTTGATGGAGCGAGCGGGCGCGAGCCTCTGCAGGCAGACGTGTTTAAAAAACTTTGCTCTGAATTATTAATGAGCCGGGGGGACGAGTATATGTGTCGCTGGACTGATTGTGCGTGGATCCGAAGGAAATTAAAGAGATGTTCTCGTTAACTGTAAATAATTTATTTCGATTCACTTTCTTTTAACTCTAATATCGTTTTTTGTTTTTCAACATATAAAATAGAGCTTTCTATCCATCGCTGATTTAATTTTAATTTTACTGATAAATAAAAAAATAGCACAACCTTGAACACATAAATTTACACAAAAAATATATTCTCGTCAATATTTTTCTTCTATCAATAAATACTGCTTAGATACTAGAAAAAAAAAAAAAAAATTCGTTACAGTTTTATGCAGGATTTGATGGTAAGCCCATAGACCAGGCATCTAAAAGTTTTTTGTCTTGAGGACCAGCTCCTAAGCTTATCATTAGACTTGTTAAATCTCCCCTGTGACCTCTGCCATGCATAGCATGAACAACTTTTGCAATACTGGAAAAAGAAGAAATATTTAGTAAATGAATTTAACAAAACAGATTTTGATAAAGATAGAAAGTAATCATACTTAGCCCACTCTTCTTGTAAAGTAGAAAAATGTACTTTTACTACAGAGTCAACTAATTTTTCGTTGTCAAGTGATTTCTCCAGTTTAATTAGAAGTGTGGGAAGTTTTGATGGCAGTACTCCTGTCCATTTAATTACATGAGACCTTGTATTTTCTGTTCTATGTTCTGTGGGCAAAATGTCGAGCCTACAGACTTCGGCACAAGGTAAAGGCACAGCAACTGATGTATCTACACCTGAAAATTAAAAATGACATAATTTCTCATATTACATTGACTGTTACAATAAAAAATAATAAAAATAGGTTTACTAATAAAATTGCATATGTTGGAATCCATGTACTCTTGTGCATGAGTTTTTACTCTTTGGCATGCTCTTGGAACAAGTGAGCATAAACCATATAAACATTCTAATGTTTGTAGAGGTGGACCTCTTACAAGGATTTGAATCCCAATTAAGACCGCATACAAAATTTGGCGAAATTGATCACGTTCAAGTGCCCTTTTTAAGTTTCTTAAAACTGACATAGGATTGAGATTAGAAATATCATTGAAATCTGGTATTCGATTATCCACACTTAAATTAATAGGAGATTTAGCATTGACTAAAGTAAAACCTTCTTCAGTTTCTGTAAAAAATAATATGAAATTTAAATAATAATTTAAAAGTTAATAATATTTAAAAAATTTTTTTCAGTTTAATAACTTACCTAGATGATGCTCCAAATTAAAATTGACTTCTTCATCTAACAAACTCATAGGTAATATTTCCACAAAATGTCTTGCTCCAGCACTCAATATCCAAACAAACCACATATGAATTCTGAAACAGTAATTATACAATTATAAAGTCCAATTAAATTTTTTGTTTTTATGAAACAATTTTTATTACCTTACAAATACATGCTTCTCATTTGTAATTTCACTTAAAGCTCTGGGCTGTGTTTTGGAATTTGATTGTGAGCCTGGACCACAGTTTGCTGTTGCTAAACGAACAACTCTTTGTGGACATTCAGCTTCTTCTGCATTATATTTCTTTTCAGCAAAATCTTGCAATTCCCTAATAATTTCTTTCAAATTATCAACAAGAAAAGGCCACATATTTAATAAAAACTGCTTATCCCGCATAAATACTATAAAACTACACCACCTCCGCAATCCTCTGGCCTGAAATCTCATTTTTACTTTACTCAATAACACATTAATTTATAAATATTTATAGAATTAATAAGTGTATCATACTTGCGCATCTTTTAGAGAGAATGTATGACTTAGAACATGACCTCTTGATTCATCACCAAAATAACAAACTCCTTCCTTTCCAGGATGAACTTCACAGCTTAAACTCCTGTTTATACACAGAAAAATATCATTAAAAATACTAATAAAGTATAGTATAATTAATCTCAAATATTACTGAATTATAAAAATATGCTCTTAAAAGAAAGTGAAATCAAACTTACCGAATACAAGCATGCTTAAGAAGAGCTCCAATGTCCTGCATCAGAGATTGTTGTGCTGAGAGAAAGGAAGTTTTAGTTTCGTGTTCGTTGCTCAAGTACTTAAGGCTACCCAAACTCTTACAGCCTTCACAGTCCTGCTGCAATTCAGAGTACAAAGCTTGTGCTTCTCTCAAGACTTCCTTTGGCCCGTAAAACTTTAACTTCTCTGTATTTACATCATCAAAATTTCTGTAGGTCTGTGTGGTAAATATCACTTTAGGGCCATGCATCTCACAAAAAGTACATAGAGCTATGACTGCATTCATCGCAACCACAAAGAGACTCCGATGCCTTATTGAAGTGAAAGCAGCTTTGTTCAGTTCCTGGTAGTGAGAACCAAGAGTTTACGACGTTTTTTCGGTCCCCTTAACATCACCTAAACAGTGGTGAAAAAGAAAGCAATGAATAACTTTTAAGTACAAACGATTTACGTACTGCTGATTCGCTTGTGCAAGAAAGATCGCCAATTGACTTGGGAGCAATATTTGGAAATCAAGAGAATAATAAAAATAACGATAAGATAAAAAAAGTACGTGCAAAAAATAAAGTTTTTTAATGGGAAAAAATTTTTGTTAAATATAACATAACCTCGGAAAAGCAGAGTGAAAACCCATTAGAGTTTAAAGGAACGAGCAGACGCGACTTTCGCAAAAAGATGAAAAACATGCCTATGGTTCTGTAACTAACCACAATTCTTGTAAATTATTTTTTCATGTTTACTTGCTCAGTTTCACGTGACGAGGCGACGAAAATAAGACCGATAACACAACACATGACATTTCGCGGAAAAATCAATCTCTGTTTTATCGACCTGCAATCTGCATAACATTATATTCGCGAATTAGCCGTCACCGTAGAGGGTGACTGCAATATATACATACGGCTTCCCAATATAACTGAATAAGTCCATTTTTTTTCAAAATCGAGTTTTAACCGCTTATGGATGGCTTGAGCAAGCTTGAGGGCCCCCTTTTGTATTAAAATTATAGAATTACCGGGAAGTTGTTATTTAATAAAGATATTGCACCAGTTTTTTATAGTACCCTTTCCGAATAAAACCAATTTAATTTAAATATATACAGTTTTAAATATTTTAATTATCTGTATTTAACTTGTTTTCTCCAATCTTAGATACAAGTTTAAATAGAAAACCGTCAGTTTTATAAAATCATATAAAATGGACTTATCGGGTTATATATGTCGGCTAGTAATTTAGATATTGTAGGGATCTGGCAAACAAATGTGTTTCTTTGAACTTGGAAGCATCTTTCAACATTTAAAATATCAGAATCTTAAAAAATAAAAACAATTATCTTGCAAAGCCACAGAATTATTTAACAAAAATAATATTACTTCAACGATTGTTATAATGAAAAAACCATGAGGACCCATGTGTGATTTTAGGTGTAAGTAAGGTTGCAGAGATATTTAATTTTTATTGGCCGCTCAAAATCACAATCAACTAAAATGTTTTTTTTTTTTTTTTAATTGAAATTTCATGAAGCCAAAATGGTGAATATAGTTTTTTTAACCGCTAACCGTTACATTACCGATAAACTATAACAAGTAATATAAAAAAATTCAAATTGGATATAACTTAAACGGCGCTTCTGGATAATAGTTACGGAATAGTACATTACGCGAAAAGTACGCAAAGTGGGTAATTCTCAAACAAGTGCAGCGTCCCCTACGCACACATATTTTTTATTTTTTAAAGCAAATTGCATAGAGTATGACTCAACAAAACTTATTTTATAATAAATTAATATACTATTTAAAAGCTTACTGTTTTAATTATATATATTTTTTTTGTTAGACAATTTTAAAATTAAATCTTCCGATGTATTGGAATAATTTACTTCGCACTCATAAGCTGCAGTGCAAAAAAAGTGTAAAAATGGATCATTTTAAGTACTATTATAAATAGGCATGAAAAATTAATTTTCCTCCACTGACTTGAATATAAATTTTTTAATTAGTACTATTTAATAAATATAATAATATTTAATATAAAAAAATAGTTTAAAGTTTAAAGCGAGAATAAACGTTAAAAATGAAATAAAAAAACTCGACGGACTCGCGAACAAAGGAAATTGGTTAGGCAGACGGGCGAGAAACGAGATTACGGGTAATTGAAGCAATTGGCTATAGCAGATATACCTCCATCGTGTTTAAAAAAAAGATCTATTAGCAAACTACAGTTGACCGTAAACCCGTTGGAATTCGAGCCTCTAGCAAGGGATATAATCGAAGGTAAGCCCTGGAACAATATCTTTATATTTTGATATCTAAAAACATATACCAAAATTTGAATAAAATCCGTAGTAGGGAAACCTGACAGTAAGTCTCTTAGTTAATTGCACAACTGATGCAAATGATGACAATTTATACAAAGTTTAAAATTAAAATGTTTTTATTTATTTTATATGAAATTATTATCATTATAGTAGTTAAACAGCTATTAAATAGCCCTTTCTTAAAAAAAGATTACAGACGTATTCAGAAAATAAATTGATTCCAAAATGCAGTAACAATAATGCATCGAATAGCGTATCCGATTTTGTTTTTCGTACTATTAGATCGAACAAAATATAGTAACTCTAAATGCAAATCCAAAAGTTTCAGCCAAATACGTGACACCGAGATGACATAGACACGGCTGGAAATTAAAATCCCGCAACTTTGTTTGTTCATCTGCCAGGACTTTTTCTAATTTTCGATTAATGAATAAATAATACTTCATTCCAAAAATACCAGGTACAAACATTAAAATTTTAATTCGTTTAAATTATTGCGCGTATAGAATAAGATTGTGAAACCTGACGTATATTACGTCACGCAGCACGCTACATACAGATGGCCAGTGCACAGCACTTCCGCAATACTTTCCAAACGGCTGTGTAATTAGAGATAGTAAATTTTTTCACTCAAGTCGACTAGCTGGTAAATATTGAAACATTGTGTATTTAATTGACGAATAAAAGCTAAATAATTAAGTTAATTAATTTATTTACATATTAATTAACTAATTCAATATAATTAATAATTATTATGGTGAAGGCACTTAATTAATTATTCGATCTAAATAGACCTAACGATTAGACAGAAGCGTTTACGTCTCTAATCTGCTTGAAATAGCTATAGACAGGTATAGCCATATTACCGAGCCAAATCCATAAACAATGAGCCTATGAATTATAAAGTTGCATTCGCAAATCGGATGCACTCATTGAAAGCCATCAGCCTTCCGACAAACGTGATTCGCTCGAGCCAGTGCAGGC
>JAPYZA010004448.1:0-15673 GCA_030522685.1 Eupelmus azureus | reverse complement strand
CAAGTTAAATTTTTAGATTAAAAAAAAATTTAATTTAGTGAATTTTTACAGTTTTAGCGAAATACTGTATATTGGTATGATTTTGGGTAATGATATACGTTTCCATACGTTCGTAAAAAATTCTAAATGTCTTACACGAACCGTAATAACAATATACGATACAATTTTATACTTAAATATACATCAGCATACTAAAAAATAATAAAACGAGCGATTCCTATATATATCTATCAAAGAACATTAATTCCCTAAAAGTATACTCCACCCCAAACCACCCCCCCCTGCCCAAAAAAAATCCCCCCCACAAAAAAACCCCTCCCAAAAAGAAAAACGCCCTCTTAACCAACATAAAAAAAGAGAATCACGCTCCTTTCTCTTCCGCCAGCTGGCAAGTTGGAGCGCGCGCGAAGCCGCCCGCTCGCACATATACTTTAAGCCTCGCGCGGGAATAAGGAAAGAAAGACAGAGTCCTGGGGGGGTGGGTGGAGGGGCCGAGAGGGACGGGGCGAAAAACACTCACCGTGAAATTGTTGCCGAGCTCGGGCAAATGGTAGCTGCTGTACTGCTTGATAATGCACTCGACTTTGGCGTGATAGTGCTGCAGCGTCTCGTCGCTCCACCATTGTCGCAGATTGCCGTTCTCGTCGTATCGCCGACCTGCAGACACACAGCCACACACACGTACATAAGACGCCTCTATTTCTTTCTCTCTATTCTCCTACTTTTGCTCTCCTCTCTCTTCTCTGCCCCCTCTTAAAGCCCTGCCTTTTCATTCCCTGTCTTACCACCGAGCTTCCTCCTTCTTTTTTTTCTCCTACTCCTGAGAGGGAGTCTTGGACGATTCGGGCGAGAATCGCTCGTTACACGGCCACTTTGCATAAATTAGCCGGGCGCGCGCTTTCCGCTCTTCGCTCTCCTTTTATTTTGCGCAGCGCTGGCTTCGCCGCGAATTTGCATCGCACGGGTATAATTAACAGGCTGTAACTAGACGCTGTATTTCACGCGCCAAGCGGGACTCGCGGATAGACGACACTAGTACGATTGCCCCCTTTTCCAAGTGTGTTTTCCTTTTTTTCGACTCTTGCGTAGTGGGTGGAGATCAGTGATTATTTACTTTTTTCTGGTTTTTTAGGTGGTTGGTTTGATTGATGTTTGAGTTTAATTATAAAGGGGCTGGACGCGTGATTCTGTTATGTTAATTTAAACGCGGTAATGAGGTTCGATTGGAATTGTTTACGGTGAAAGCGCGCGGAGCGAGATTAATTTCTTATTTATGACGCCGAGCGCCCGGGAGTATTAAATTTTTCGTCTGTTGCGGCGCGCAAAAAAGGAGCTCTTAAGTTCGGAAAATAAGCTAAAGTAAATAATTGGATGGCAACAACTTGGCTGAAAGCGCGGCCCAAAAGTTTGGAAAATTTACTCCGAGGCAAACTATAAGTAACGCTAACTTGGCAACTTCCGCCCGCTTTCCCCGCGTTGTCCAATTACTCATTTTTCTCCTTCCGAAATATCGATTTTCCCAATCTCATTTCGCCCGCTATTTTAATGATCAAACGATATTTTCGAGAACCACAGTAAACATCCGCACTCCAACCGTCGCACATTTCATCCTCCAAAATTACTCGCACACGACGGAAAGAAAAACCGAAGCTTAATTCACGAGGAACCCGGCCGCTAACGAAACCCTACATAAAACCAATAAACGCTGCCCATCTAAATCAACGGAATCCTCGCGCCCGAGCCTCAAATAATTCCGGCAGCCGTAAAGCCACTTTTTCCGCCTGACCCATACAATAATTCAGGCTAAAATAGCCCGGCCCGGCGTATAGCGCGGGTATAGGGTTAAATCGAGCTCGCTCACTTACCTTGGTCGTCGAAGCCGTGCGTTAATTCGTGGCCCATTATCGCGCCCATCGCCCCGTAGTTTATGGATCTGCGGGAATAATTGAAGAATTTCCATTAGAGGCCGATTGGCTGTGTATTAGCGCTGCTCCGAGGGGACAGCGAGCTTTGTGAGAGGAGATGGGTCAGTGGAGTCTTTGGGAAGGTGATACTGAAGCGATCGATTTTTGGATGTATAATTTCGAGGATGATTTTCGAAGTACCGAGAACAAAAGAAGTCTGCAAAACGTAATTATGATATCACGAAACAGCTGCTTACGTGACTACCACCGGCGCAACGACGGCAAACCGAAATGCATTTTCATTTTAAAAGCGCCGAGTGCAGGCGAAATACGAGCGCGGCCGGCAAATTGAGGCGGGCAGGGCGGGCTTTTTGATTAGCCTTTTGAAAATTTCAGATAATGAAACGGTCTCCTGCAGCTGAGAGCCCGGTCATTTTTGCCTCCCCGTGCCCGGGCTTAACGCGCCTCGTTATGGCTTTTGACAGGGAGTAACGAGGCGGCGGCCGCCTAACTCGATACGGCCCCGGAGCCAGGGCCGTTCTTTCATTTTTAATTTATCCCTTAATTGCGCACTTCGATGCGCGCCTTTTCAAAGGGCGCCGAAAGGGGGCCCGCTGTTAATTTAACGCGGGAATATTAAAACGCGCATTGTTTCGACCGAATGAGCCGGCTGATGATTGCGAAAAGTTGGAGGTGGCTTCGTTGTGCGGATGATGTTTGTCGATCGTAATTTTGGACGGAGGTATGGGAATGGCGCGATTGAATTTTATGGGTATGTGGGACGGGGTGTATTATTGGATTGGTTGTTTGGCGGGTGATTTTGTAAAATGGATGTTTTTTTTTGGTTGGAGGGTTAGTGAGAGAAATCTTTGTCGGTTGACAGTGGAAATGAATTCGTCGGAGCTGACGGTTTTGTTTTGTACTGTTGGTACAAGAAAAATCCACTCGGCTACAATATTTGTCTGTCAATCAATCAATTTTCCGAATACTCACTGTTAACTAACTTCGATTATTCTTTTAAAGTAAAAGTGTGTTATTGTGCGTGAGAATAAAAAATTCCTTAAAATTCGGAGCGGGTTGGGGATAAAAAATTCGCCAATTAACTATTTGATTACATTTTTTGTCTCTATTGTTTGCACGCCGTTATTTCTTTATGGCCCAAATAACGGTTTTCGATATTTTTCAATATTTCATATTGTGCGGAGCAAAAAGAGCCGCATTTTAAGTATTCAACTGTTATTATTTTTTATAATTACTTTTTCTGATAACTTTTTGTAGCAACTTTTCATGAGTTTATTCATGAATTTTGAAGTTTCGATTAAAACAAAAAATGTCGTGAAATTAATCCACCCTAAAGCTCCCAAAAAAAAACAAACAATATTAATTCATTCAATCCGTTATTATTCAATTAAAACAAACTACTTTTTCCAACTCTAACGATCCCAACAAGTATTCACTCCTAATTGAAGTACCCATAATAACGGCAACTCGATAAAAATCTTCACACGCTTTTCCCAACAAAATAAGCAGCTCTCAATTCCCTCTTGCACCACTGAAAAATTCAACCTATTAACGTACTTCACAGCCCCTTGAAAGAAAAAAAAACAAACCCCAGCCCCACTTACTTCCCTTTCTAATTAAAATTTCCCCCCCCCCCCCCCTCCCATCGCCGGAACCAAAAGCGAGCTTGCAAGCTCTGTCCGCGAGTCAGTCAAAGAATTTCAGGGATGAAATTTCAGCGGCGCAAGATTTTTAACGCACCGCCTTTTCCCCGCTCTTTTCTATTCTATGTATGGAATTTTTTATTTCACGCTGAAACATTAAAATCGCGCGCGAGCGCGCGGCCCGCGCGCTTTATACTTACTCGAGGCCGTTCCCGTAAAACGGCGGATGAAGAATTCCGGCCGGGAACGCTGAAAATAGTTTGCAATTTTTACAGCTGCGAATATATGCTCGAGCGGTATTATCTGGCTCGGTTCACGTGTGTGTACGTGTGTATGTGTGTGTGAGTATAACAATGTTCTTCGAAAGTAGATGGCTGAAGAGGGTGGAGCTGTATGCGTGTATCACTGGAGGGGAGCTTTCGAGCTGCTAGCTTGCGAAGATTTGTTAGGTCGGATTTAAGTATGATGGAGCTGTGTACGAGCTGCGCGACTGTCGCGACACTACGGAATTTCGGACAGCCTGAAGCTTTTAGTGCCGGGCGCGAGCTTTTTTATTAGTACTGTGGAGCTGGCCGGTTTATGCGCGAGGGTGTTATATTTTACGTAATTATTTGGATTATATTAGACGGGGACGATATTTTTTTTTGTGAGCGGGTATAAAATTGTAAATAAAAGCTTGCTGACGCCGTGTCGATAAAAATCTTTGGAAATTGTTAAGCTTTTTTGTCAGCAATTTACTTGATCGTTGTGTACCTTTGGACGAAAATAATCAAGCTTTAAAAGACAACTGGAGTATGTTTCCGTCACGTCGCGTTTCAGTATAAAAACACCGACTAAAAATTCAACGACTAAAAAGCTAACAATAGCTAGCGACTATTTGCTCGGTCAACAAATATATTTATAACGAAAAAAACAATCTTTTCAATATGCGTCTAGCACAATGCTTGTCACGAAAAAACTTTAAAACGCATTATTTATCCAAAAATCCAACGACAACCCAATCGCCACCCAACTAAAAAAAAACCTTCACCAACCCAGCGCTCTGAGCTTGCTTATGCGAAAGCTCGTCGCGCTGGCTAAATTATCATCAACCATTCCAGCGGCTCTCCAAACGCGGCCACGCAAACACGAATTATTAATAAATAACGGCGCGCAACGCAGCGCAGCCAGCGCATCGATCGCCGCAAGTCGCTGCCCGTTATGCAAATCGCGCGCGATTCGATAAATGCAATACGCTAACTTTGCCTTCGCGCGGAGAGCGCGAATTATGCGCTCGGCCCTCTTGCCCCGGCGCTCCGGATTCCCGAGTTAATTTATTATTCGCGCCGGCTCTTTGAGCTTCGTGGATGTGCGCGAGCGAGTTTTGTGTGGCTGTGTGAGAGTGATATGCTGGTGCGGCTGGTGTGAAAAAGGGGCTTGCTTTGTTTGAGCGCGCGGCTGTATCGAGTTATTGCTGTAACGAAGAGGCTGTGATTGATGAAATTTGATTGTTTTTGCAGCCCCGGGTTTTCGGGTATGACTGGAATGGTTTTTCTGATTGAAGTGTTTGTGCGCGCTGTGTTGGTTTGGTATTGTAGATGTGGTTTTTAAATACTTTGTAGAATATAATGAATTTTTAAAGATGCAGTATATTTGGGATACTGTGTTAGTTTATTTAGAATACTGTGTTTAAGATTTTTAGATATTTCAACATATATTTTCTAAAAAAAGTTATGATTTATTATTTACTGTTCGTAAAAATAAAGAAATTAGATAGATTTGTATAATTTTCAGAAAAATTAAATTTACAAAACACTATTAAAAAAATATATTGTATGCAAGCAGTATTTAAAATTCATTTTAAATTCTATATTTTTTTATGATACGTATTATGCATTTGAATTTGAAAAAAAATACTCATTTCAATATAAACTACATAAAATTGAGGAAATCCTCGCAAACCCAAAGACAAAGTACTATCAACAAAAACCATTAATCTTAAGTAATACTTATCTGGAGCGATCGAACGATCGCCCAATAACCAAATCCCTCTACTTACTGACAGAGTTAAGAATGGCGCTGTAAAACGCATTAACGGTCGTGCCGGTGCTTATCCACCTGTTCTTGTCTGGCTTCTCCCTCAAGCTATTCAGGCTCTTCTTCAGGGCCGCATCAGTCAACTTTAGGAACGTCTCAAACAGCTTACCCTCCACCACCTCAGCCTAGGCGAACCAAAAAAAAATTATTACGTCAAGTGGAAAAATTTTTCCGTCCCCAAACTTTCAGAGCTGCACGAAATTACTCTGAAGGAGTTGGTTAATTAAACGCGACTTTTAGCCGAGAGAGATGAGAGCGAGTGGTACAGGTCTTATTGATGGATTGTATCGCGCTCTGCCTTTGAGCCGCGTGTTTACGTCAAAGTTTGGACCGCGCGGAGACGAATGCAGGATGCGCTCGTTGAAAGTATAAGTTTTCTAATTGACGCGGGACTTTTTGCAATCCGTCCGCCGGTTTTTATCCCGCGGATTTTCACGCTGGAACGCTGGCCAAGTTCGCGAGCGCGAGAGTTTCAAAAATTTATTGAATTTTTAAATTGAAGGAATAATTTTTTGCGCGCACGCGGAAAAGCGTTAAAGGTGAGCTTTTGCATCTTTAATAACTGACAATGTGGAACATTCCGGCGTGAGGTGAGCGCCGTGAGCGCAATCCTTTAATACAGCTGTAATTGAATAATAACTGCTTTACCCGAGGCTTAATGGAATCCCGCACACTTGAAAGAAAAGGCAGCGAGCGAGCCTGAAACGCGGCATAAAAACCACTTTAAAATGCAATTTCAATTTTACGTACTCTTAGAGGCGGCCCTCAACTTTCCTTTTTTTTAAGTGTTACAGTCCGCGCGTGAATTAACGAAGGTACATTTTACGTAATTGCGAAAGGTGGAAGGCCATCATTGTAAATCTTTTATTAAGCAAGCGGCTCGCGTGCAAAAGTGATATTTTTATCTACTTTGAAATGTTATACTTCGAGTGCCCTCGATGTAACAAAAATTTTATTACTCCTTTGTTTACCGCGTGGCAGAGAGGTACCATAAAGAAATTTCATAGCGCGTTCTTTAACGAACTAAAAACAAGTACGCGCGGCCTACTCGGCTAACGTCTCTCATTAAAACTGATCCACAAACCAGTAAGTATACACATATACCCAGCCCTTAATATACAACCAAAAAGCCTACAATTTCGCAAAACTCAGAGCCCCAAAAAATCTCCAGTCGCGGAACAAAGCCCAGCGCAATGCCTCAACAAAAAAAAAGGGAAAAGAAATGTCTGCAAGAAAATGGAGAAAACGGCGTCCGGCTGGAGGGCGCAATTTGCCGGGCCGTTTAATTCGCGTCTAGCTCACAAGCTTTGGGTGTATATATATATATAGCTGTGTCCTCACCCCCTCGTAGAACTTGTCGAGCTTGTCGGGCTTGGTGATCCACTCTGGGAAGCCGACGAAGGGACGCATCGCGTGGAGCTTGCGGTGAGCCCTGGCCCGCGTGCCGGCGTCCATCCATTCCAGCTCGGACACCATTTTGTCGAAGGCCATGCGCACGTCCGTCAGCATCCTTAAGGCCTGTGCGGGGTTTAGAGAGGTTAGTTTTTATTTTTATGGTTTTTTCTTAATTTTTGATTTGTTTTTTCACTTTGGGAGTATTGATTTTTTGGAGCAGCGGAGGAAAATAACGTTTTCCTTGAAAAATATTTTCAATTTTGAAAAAAGTCTTCTGTCGGAGTAATCACGAAAATAACTAGAAAGAGTCTCTAGGAACAGCAGCCGAGATCAGGCTAAAAGCAAAAAACGAAAATCGAAAAAGTGCAAAGCCCGTAATACAAATTACCTTTCCCCCCTAACCAATCCCACCAAACCATCAGCAAGCTCGTCGCGTACTCCATTAAAAACATTGCTCCAACCGCCCCCCAAAAAAGCCCACCCCTTAAGCCCAGTCTGCAAACTACCAACGCAGCAAAGAACACAAACCACCTCTCGCAAGCAGAAAAGGCATATACGTACCTCCTCGCGCTGGTGTTCGTCGAAGTGCCGCCTGACGTAGACGTAGCTGAGCGCCATGCCAAAGTCGCCGTTAACGTTGCCCGTGCAGCCCTTCCATCTCGGGGTCTTCTCCTTGAGGCCGAACACCTTGTGGAAGAATTGGAAGCCGAGGTCACGGAACTTCTGCAGAGTCAGCGGCGCCACGGAGGAGTACACGCTCCACCAGACGAATCGAGCTGCGGGCGAACAAGCGGATAGATAAGCTGTACGGCGATGCGAGTGCTGGGGGTATGGTTTGGGTGATACGTTGAGAAGAGGATGTTGGGACGTTGATTAGAGTAGAGAGTGGGTGATCGGAAATGAAGTCGCGGTGGGATTGGAGAAACGTTGGCTGGTTGAGGGTTTGAGATGTGTGTTAAAAATTGGATAAATAGATGGTGTAAAATTAAATGAATTTGGTAATTTTTATTTTCGTTTATTAATTAAGGTGGTTTGATTTTGATAAATTAATGCTTATTTGTTGCTATTGTCAAAACATGTAAATTGAGTTCTTCTCTAATTAAAAAAATAATTAAGTATAATTGAGTGGATGTCATAAAAATTTGTTTTCAAAATTCTTAATTAAAATTTATTATTATTAGATAATTTGATATTCCCCTTTTTCACAGAATTATTTGCGTAGCAGTGACGTAGCAGTCAAGCAATACGTTTAAAATAGAAGTTTGATTAAATAGTTCATATATATATATATTTATTTATCCATATAATTTATAATAGTAATTACACATTATATTATATAATATAGAGATATTTATCCTATAATATAATGTATGCGGTATTTTCTTATAAGTAATAACGAGTAGTTCTTTTAGAATTTAATTCTCTGATTTTGTAAAAAGTATATTACAAATAATATATTTTGTCAGACAATTCAATAACTCAATAACTCGATTTTAAATGATTTTCTCTTTAAAACACAATGCCCAAAAGCTGTATTTAATAATTATAATCAACATCATATTCAATCTCCAAATCGTAATCTTCTTTAGCGCGACTAAGGTTTCAGGCGGGTTTAAGTAGGTCAAGATAATCCTCAGCTATGCAGCTGCGGTTTGCGCAGCATCCCCAAAGGAGGAAAATTTAAAGGATCTTTTACAATATAACCCAGCTCTCAGACTTATTATAAGCTTTTATTATTATTAAAATTCGAAATTACTTATATTATTAATAAGCGAGAGTATATAAAACAATTAGGCGAGATGAATAAAAACGTATAATCGAAATCAAGAATGTAAAGTTTATAAAATTTAATATAACAATTGAAAACGTCAATTTACGTAAGCTGACATCTTTTTTTACGCCGGTCGAATTCCTCCAGATAATAAATTGACGTGAACGCCACCGCGAAGCTCGGCTTTTCTATAGAAAATATTTTCCACGGTCATCCTCATAGTGTAGTACACCCTTAGAGTTCACGACTGCAGCAAACACCGCTGGAACGTCAGCTATTCCAGTTAATAAGGCGGCGTTCAAATACAAAAATATCGTCCCTTTCAGCGACACTGTCAGATTCATGAATACCGAGGGTAAAAACTCGCTTAACTTAAAAGTGGAAGACATATTTTAATGCGTTCCAACTCTATTTACTATAATTTTTAATAACATAAAACTTAAAAAAAAATAATAATATAGAATGCTAATTGAATTCTATTGCAGCTGCTTTATTATTAATACAAACATGACGATAGCTACTCAGGTCCTAATTCAGACCTCATCATCAGTAAATCATTACCTTACCTAACAAAACTTTATCTCAGCTCAAACTGATAATAAAACCGACCACCTCATAAATCCATCTCCACGCCACACCAACTCGCCCAAGAAAACATCAAACCGAGCACCGCCAGAAATGCAATTGCCGCATCAGAACCCAATCACTCTCCATTCAAAGCCCACCTCCGCATTTAATACCCCCACCCCCCATAAAACCAAACACCCTCACCCCCAATTCATCATCGATAAAATTGATTTTCTGCCAATTTCCTGTAGCGTCAACCTTCTAATTTCCTCCACCCTCACCCTTCTGCATCCGAGCCTGCAAACATCCGCTCGGCCGGATACACGCATTGTCATTCAAACGCGCGACGTACAGCCGCGAGAATATCGCGCGGGGATATCGCGCGCGAAGAAACGCCGACGTCGAGGAGGTCCTTTGTGTCTCGCGGAAAGAGAGAGACTACCTATATGAGCGTGGGCGGGGGGGGGGCGATGCATTATTCATAATACGAGGGCACAATGAAAAAGTCTATTTCGCGGCGACGACTGTCGCCAAGATGTTATACGCCGGGGCCGGATGTGTCGGGGCTGAGAAGGTGAAATTTCGCGGCGGGGGATGTAGCTCGGGCGCTCTTTTTCTTTAGCGCGCATTGTTCGAGCCGAGCGGAAAGAGTTGGCAGGTTTGCCGGGAGGATTAAGTTGCGGAGAATCGCGGGGAGTCTGTTTGAGATCTGGCTTCTTTATGAGGCTTTGGAGTGTGATAATTGCGTTGGTGCGGTCTATTGTTTAGTTGGTGCGTAGATGTACGGATGAAATTGAAAGATATATGCGTGATTAAAAAATTCAATAGAGCTGATTACTCTGTGAATGAACTTGAACACAGTAAAGATTTCCATTTGAATGCTTGATAACAACGATGAATGATTAAGGGGATAATACGCCTATCAAATTTTAGCGATCCACCATCATCATAGCGATACACGCAGACACGTGAACGTATGTATAAAGTAAGCAACGTTCCGTGAATTGGCATTTAAATTTAGCCCATAAGCCGTAGGCATACACCCCCGCGCATGGCGCGCGAATAGAATATATTTAATATTTAATCGGCATTCAAGTTTGAGGCTAAAGAAGCCGTATAAGCGCGGCCAGGTGTATACGTATACGGCTCCATGTAGGCCGGGCCGCAAATGCCAATTCAGCGCTGTTCCGACGTCGACGTCGGGGCGATTTCCGCGCTGATGGCCTGTGTGCATAGCTCGTACGTCGGGGCTTAACGTTGATCTGGATAGTCTGAATAATAAACACGGCGTCGCGAGAGCTAAGAGGATAGTTCTGGATTGCTCCGAGAGAGGAAAAAATGAGGTAATGCAGAACGTAATGATTCATGACTTTTACACCATGAAAAGTTTAATTAGATGTTGATGTATGCTCGTGCGTTCGACTAATAAGAGAAATGCCGCTATTTCATTAAATTAACAAACGACACGTCTCGCATTCATTAAATATACATGCTCCCCTAATTAAGAGCCGCGTCATTACCAGACGAAAAATAACCGCACCCTCCTTTCTCCCCGAACCTGTCACAATAAAAATCATTCCAAAATCAAGCCTGCCCCAGATAAAAAACGCGCTTCCCCAGCGTCGAAAAAACGAAAGAGCAGAAGACCGGAGCGCACGAGCAATCGCGAGACAGGCAGGCTTTATCGACTTTCGTGCCGGCTTGTAAACGTATATCCGCGCCGCCTTGGCCGCAGACGTTTCCAATAAAAACTAACGAAAAGCACAAGAGGACAACTCTCGTATATATATAGACCTGTCAATATTCGTCAACTGGTCGCGTGCCCGCCTTTTGCGACCCCCCCCCCCCGCTCCCGCATATAAATGGCCCTATTTTTTGCGCCAAAGACTGATTGGAAGCGATCGGCCGTTATGCTAGCTCGGTATATTGTGCAGTTTTCCGGCTGGCTGGGTTAGGATTTTTCTAGCGGCGAGGAAAGTGCAGCCGTCGATGGGTTTGCGGTGTGGGAAGGTGATAGAGAGAGAGAGGGGGAGCTTTTGATGGAGCGCGGAAAATGCGCTGGCTGCGACTCTGCGATCGAGTTCGAGAGCCGCGCGGCTGTGTGGACGTGGATGTCGGAGACTGGGAAGATTGAGACGTGGAAAAGCGCGAGGGGGAGATTTTTCCTTGATTTTTATTCTTTGGAGGGAATGAGTGGCTGGGTGGGAGGGTGGGCTCTGCTTGTGCAAGTAGATTTTGAGAGTGGGGGTGGGGTTTTTCTTGGGGTTTTTGAATGATTCTCTTTTGTGTTGGATTATCTTTTGAGGGGAGGGATTTTAAGTATGTGTAAGGGAGAGTGGAGCTTCTTTGAGCACTTTCTTGTTGTTTGGGTTAAATAGTTGTAAGAATGTTTAATGAATTAATATTTTAGTTTCGTGTTCTATTAATCTGGTAAATCTTTTTAAATTTTTGATTTATTTCTTAAGTTTATTTTTTTAATTATAGAATTCTTATTTATATTTTCATTCTCATTGTGTTTATCATTTTTATTATCACTTTTTAAATTTTTTCATATAATAAGCTATAAACATATATCTATATTATCTTATATACAACATTGTAAACAATTAAGTTCTACAACCTAATTATGTTATTCATATGATTTAGTACATATATTGAAATAGATTAACGTACATCTAAAATAATTTCTTAATAAAAATTTATGACTTTTATGAGTAAGTTTTATTTTTTTTTTCAGTTATAAAAAAATAGTAAAAAAGCGATAAAATACTTTCATAAAAATGAAACAAATCTTTTTAACTGTGTACGGTATCTTGTAAAATATTGTCAGAAATTTTTGTATTGTGTGAAATATGATACCCAAATATTGCAAAGCTTACAATAAGTTTCAAAGTTGCGGCTGGTATATGCTGCGGGAGCATAAAATCGAAATCCTATCATTTTCTATATCTTCTCTTATCAATATTATATATTTTTTTTCAATAACTATGCCATTGTACACTTGAGTAATTTTTATTGTACTCTTACAAACGAGACAATTTCATGTCGATTAAATATTTAAAAAATTAAAACTTTTAATTGTAAACATTTTGTTTTACTGTTAATGTTGATAAGCTAATTATTCTAAATATTGAGATACTTCTTTAAGTATTAACTAATAATTAATATTGGAAAAATTACCAGAAAAAAGTTCTAATATTTCAAAATAAAAAATTTTATGAGGTAAACCAACAATATTTAACAAGAATGCTTTTGTAAAGAAAGTCTTTTCAAAGCATATCAAAAATCTTGTGTATGCTCTGTTTCACCGAGCCTTAATGAAATTCTGAGGTTGTCTTTTTAACGTTATCCTGAGAAAAGCTTCGGTTATTTTAGAAAGTTTTAAAGATTCAAAACACAAGGAACACGCAACCCTATATAAATATTAATATTCAAAAAATGTATCTTCTAAATACATTTTATTAAATTAGTTATATTCACAATGTTGAAGACTTTTTTTATTATCAAATATTTTTGGTTTAGTTTATTATATTCTGTAGATTTTTAATTAATAACGTGTAATTTGAAATTTTGTAACAACTTTCAAAAAGTACTTTTCATCATTTTGTCTTTCACTTTTTCCTGATACGAACAAGGAAAATATGCGGGACCGCTGGCTCCGGATTTATATTTCAGCTCCCTTTCACTTTAACATTTCAACACTCCACCAAGTTAACTCACTGCGTTTAATTACAACAAAGAATTTAAAAGTAAAAATTAATATTTATCTCTCAAACCTATAAAGTTGCGCGCCTTCATATTCATCTTGAAACCTCAAAAACTATATAAAAGAACTTTTTAGTTCAATAAGCACGTTTTTAAAACGCGCTGAAAACGGTAGCGGCACATTCTCAATGAAATTGTGACATCGTCTTCATGCCTGAGGTTCGACAACATCTTTCCCGATAGCGCGCCGTTGCACTTATCTGGGACCAGCATTTTCCTATATTGGCGAACGAGGTACTTCGACGTGAATCCAGCGAGGGAATTTCAAAAACATTCTATCGGAGAAATTTCGAGTTGTAATTCCTAAACCTTTCTGTAATTCTTTAAAAACTTTGTAGTTTGTTGCTGCAGATAACTCCAGCACGTGTATCCGAACTGTATATATTCTCGATGTGGCTGTAATCAATTAGCTAATAAAATTAAATTGGTGTGATTATCTTAAGTAGGACTTTTCTTTTATCCACTATCTTTTTATCCAGACTTGCTCAGCTTCTAATCCATAAAAATGGCAAAGTATACTGCACTGATTCCTACAAGATCGCGATTATTTGCTGAGTAATTTTGTTCGTTCCGAGTGAGCTTTTGTGAGAAAGCTAGAAAGATGCTTACGTACTGCTGAAGGACTGCATTGACAACCAGATCTAATCGGTCGTTTGCTAGCGTTAATAGAGCATTGCCACGAAGATAGGCGAGGGGAGCTATACTCTGGGTATATAAACTTTCTTTGTATAGGCCTCAAAGTCTGCGATTGCTTGTGATGTACGGTCAATTAGAATTTTTTCTTTTTTATTGCTCTTAGCTTTGAATGGCTTTGTATATTCATACATACATTATATTAAAAATTAAACATCTTCAAATATTTTTGTAGATTTCTTGATGCTCATTATTGCTACCTCCATTATTTATTTGCCAGTCTGAAAGTTTTTATGGTAATTTCAAAGTTTAATCTTTATCAAGGCTGCCGTCATATTACGATGATTTAATGACTAATCAAAAATTCTTAAATTGTATAAAAACTTTTTGAAGATATTGTTAATAAAGAAAAGCTGATGATATTGCCAATTTTTACGATATAAAATTTATATTGAGGAAATGTTAAGAGACTTTTTAGTATTGTATAAATGAGAAACTAAATATATTTACATAAATTTTATAAAATATGCGACATTGTATTGCAGTTTCTCAGTCGTGCCAACTTTTACTCTTTTAAACGACGTTTTTCCTCAAAAGATGGAATGCGCATCAAGACTTGCTTGGTGCTTAACGTTTTATTGATAAATTCCATCGATAAATGTACGTAATTATAAGCTGTTTCATAAGCGTTTACAATGTATTTCCAGCTTGTTCATCATCCAGTGATTTCGATTTTTGTAGCTGATTCCATCCAGGAATTTACTTATGAATAAAGGCAAAAATAATTATAAATAATATTTGTAATGTATTAAATGTATTTTTTATGTTACTCTTCGCGTTTTCTCTAAAATTTTTGTTATTTTTTTATTAAATATTGCTACTTTGCCGATTGGCATTATTTGTTTCTTAATTAATAATACTATTCAAAAATCTCATAAAAATATTTTAACTTTTTTTAATTAAGTCTTTTCAACTCTTCAATAAGATCATACAAACTTGCTCTATATCAATCTGAATGAGTACATTGAGTATTTTTATTCAGATGTACAGGTACCTCCGGAATTCGACACTATTCCTGTATTTACTAATAGAATAATGCGCCCGACCCTATAGTAGTTTAAAGTTAAATTCCTCTGCTTTCAACATCGAGAGGCGTGACTCAGCATAACGATTGGTTCCTACGTATTTACTCGCTAAACTTTCTGCATGTACATATAACTACTATAGGTAATGTACGTTTAGATATCCTTATAAGTTAGGTAAATTGACAAAATGCATAGCATCTCAAATGGCCCCATAGCTTTAGGTATAAACCTTACCAACAAATCAACAAAGTCAGATAAAAAATTACTTTTCTCTTGACAAAATGTTTGAGCTCACCTAGCCTGGGGTTCGAATATGGAATCTTCTATTAAAAAATCCGAGCTCTTACCTATAATCCACCGCGACTTTTATAATCATTCATTCACACTTTCAAAACCTCATAAAAATTGTAACAAAAGCTTTTCCTTCGCTTCAAATAAAACTAAAATCCACCACACGAACATAGTGAAAGAATTTCTCTAGTAAAAAGTCATCCAATTCATAAAAAAAAGATAAGCTCCCACCTAACTCTGGCAGTCTTATCACGCCTCGAGCTCCCCCACCCACGCGCCGACCGACCTTAAGAAGTGAATGTACTATGGCTGGCGTTAAGTGAATGTGTACGTAGTAACGAGCCTACCTTTGTTGGAAGACGGCGTGAGCATGACGCGCAGTGACAAACCGGTCGAGATTCAATCATGTACGGAAAAGTCTCGCTTTACCGAGTTAGTGAGAAAATTGTTGGTGCGCGGGTTTTTCTGGTTAAATTTCGGGTAAATAAGAGTTTTTGGAGTTTTAAGGAGGTTTTGGTTGTG
>JAPYZA010004447.1:0-13492 GCA_030522685.1 Eupelmus azureus | reverse complement strand
ATCTAGCCGAAAATGAAATATGTGTGAGTAAAATAATAATAACTCGGTACAACAGGTTACATGTTATTTCTTTACATGTGTAAGTAGATATTATTTTCAGAAAAAAAAAAATCTGTGAATTGCAAACGCGACGCATAGTTTCAACTGTTATTCATCGCATACTCGTTAAGAGGGTGTATTAAAGATTTAACTCGTACGATGCCGTTTCGTGTACGTATAGTGTTTATGCGAGTGTGTCTGTTTACGCGCTAATATAAATAAAGCGACGCTTAAGCGAACTGGAGCATTTGTATCCTGACCGTTGTAGCTGATGTAGCGTATAATATAAATAAACTCATATCTTGCATATGTTCGTTTGTGCTTTCCACCAGATCCTACTATACTCAACACTGGGTACCCTTGGACTCCTGCGAAGAAAGGAGGAGTTTTCCTTCTCAAAGGTGAGCCTCACCGACGTCATTCTCTCACTGGGGCATTTCTCCTCTCAGGCTCCTGGCGAGGATGGCATACCGCAGAGTGTTGTATACTCTATAAAAGAACTCCCCTTCATTGGACTGAATTTGTTAATGTTAATGGTCAGGTTTATTATTGACCGCAGTGACCAGCCTGAATCTTGCTCTTCAAAATCTTCCATACTCATGCTAATGACTTGCTCCACGTTTGTCGCAAACCACTCATCCAAGTCCTTTGTTGAGTATATTGGAAATGATTCGGTATTAAAATGCTTGACATCGTTGATCACTCCGTCATCTTTAACGATCACATAGACTACAGTTAGCACTGAATTCACCTTCACAGAATTTTGTTTCTCAAGTGCCTCTTTCACTTGCGGAATAAACTGCTTCTTTACATCAGTTAAAAAAGTCTTGATGTCCAGATGTTTAGCATTTGTAATAACATCACTCTTAATTTTATTTTCAAAAGCACTATTCACATTGTCCCGAGTAACTGCTTGATCGTTTCTTTCATCAGCAGCAGCAGTAGCGTCATTCGGAGAAGCTTCACTAGCTGAAACACCTTCACCAACTACTACTCTAGCTGCTACATCTTCGTAAATCACTGCACTATTCTGAGTATCAGAACTAAAAACACACGCTTGATATGCACGCAGTAATCGTAGAACACTTTGCATGAGTGCTGTAGCAGCTTGAAGTTTCTTTTTGTCTGATACTGGCAAATCCGCTTTGTTCGTCAAAGCATTTGCCCTTCCAAGCGCGTCTTCTCCAAGAGTCAACCATCTTCCTAGATCGTTAGCATCTGCATCACGTCCCAACAAGTATCGATATGCTTTCAAAAGCATAAGAGAAGTATTCTTGAAGTTCTGAGCTATGGTGATGATGATCTGCTTCAGACCGAGTCTGCAGATGAACTGACATTTTTAGCTTACCTCGGCGCTTTTTATGCATTTTTTGCGAATAAAGTTTCGAAGCTGATTGCTATAATTTTTTGGTGAGGGAAGCGAGCAATTGATTGGACGAAGAGCCAGATCTCGCGAAGGTATATAAGAAGGTACACCGAGACATTGAAATGAGTTTCAGTCGCGGAGTTCAGACTGAGAGCATCGAGATGAAATACGTGGTCGACGTCCAGGGATTCAAGACAGTGGTGTACTGACGAAGATGGAGAAGAGGATGATGACGAAGATGATGACGTGAATGTCGGTGAGGATGTTGTTGTGGATGTTGCGTATGTTATTGGAGGTAATTCCTTCTCCAACGACGAAGATTTAAGATCAACTGCTGACGCTGTATCAAGTGTTGGAGGTTGCAGCTGAGGCGGAGGCGAAGGCGATGGCGGAGGCGGATATAGCGGTGGAGGCTGTGCAAGAGGCTTCTTGCTGTATCATTGTTTATTTGCCTCTGAAAGCCTCCTAGTTTTGAGCGCTGGTTGACTAGAGTCCGCTGCTGGAGGCGGTGGCGGAGGCAGCGGAGGTGGAGGCCGAGCAAGAGGATTCTTGCTGTATCGACGTTCATCTCTCCGACGATTCCTCTTTAAGCGTTTAGCTTCTGATAGTCTTTTCTTCTGAGGTGCTGGCTGATCCATCTCGTTTGGGAGTTGAGAAAATAATGATTAAATAATATCGAACGCATCCTTTTACATGGGTTCGTTCGTCATTGGAGATGGGGGAGGGGGGTTAAGCACGCGAATGGACGGCGGTCTTAAGGATTACCCAATAGGACGATCGTCTTGAGGATTAAGCAATTTGATTTGACGACCGTCTTAAGAACATTGAAAAATATTGAGAAGTAATCCATTTAATTCAAATCAAACTATAATGATTAATAAATAATATAATCAAACAATTTGTTTAAGATTAATAAATATAATTTTTAAAGTACTTGATTTCAATAAAACTAATGGTAAGTGTTTCATCAAACGGGTATAAGAAGCACCCGTGGCGATCGTTATACATCAGTTTGTAACGCTCGTGTTTTCGTGACGGGTAGGAGACACGAAGCGTGTCAGGGAACGGATAAGTGGCTGGGCGAATAACTCAGCAGATTATTACATTTAAATACAAAGTTTAGAAAATGTATTCAAACCAAAAAGAAAACATAACAATATTTAATTATAACAAAATAACAAATTATGTTGGTGGCGCCTTAAGTGCACTCCGGTGCAGTGCTGTACTTGGCGTTCTGAAACATATGAAGTCGAACGATACATAAATAACCGGTAGCGTACAAATCTCGCGGGTAAGTTTCGGCGGGTTGCACGTCATCGAGCTGACTACACATTTCAAGAGGGTGCTCTGGAAATGTGGAGCCAGGATACGATTAGGCAGAGTACGCCCTGCGTAATCGCCTCGCTAGGATAGGCAATTGGATCTCTGCTGGTGCTCCGAGTCTTTAGAGTGCGCTCTAGAAGACGGGGAGGACTGTGCCGTGTTCCAGTCCGGGAGAGAACTGCCCGCTCGTCCCTGCGCGCCGGCCTTTAATAGGCCTACTATTGTCAATTCGCGTGCGTGTGTTACGAGTGTGTGTCTACGAGCGCGAGAGAGGCAGCTCGCGCCGCGAGTCGTCGGTGGGGCGCGCTTGCCTGTGCGAATCGGTGTGCGCGGCGTAGTGTGTATCGGTGAGCGTGAGAGAGAGGTAGCGCGTGTCGAGGGCCGTTCGGTGGGGCGCGCTTGCCTGTGTGAATCGGTGTATGCGACGTAGTGTGTGTCGGTGAGCGCGAGAGTCAGCGCGCGCCGAGAGCCGTTCGATGCATTCGTTGCAAGTTTTAGTCGAACAATTGTCCAACCACTAAGTCTGCTACGTTCCCAAGTAAAAAAATTTTATACAGTTTGTATACAATTTGTATACAATCCAGAATATACAGATTGTACACATTTTGTATACAAAAGTGATTGTATATATTTTGTATACAAAAGTGATTGTATATATTTTGTATACAAAAGGGATTGTATATATTTTGTATACAAAAGTGATTGTAAATATTTTGTATACAAACTGTATACAATCTGTATACAAACTGTATACAATCTGTATACAAACTGTATACAATCTATATACAAACTGTACACAATCTGTATACAAACTGTATACAATCTGTATACAAACTGTATATAAATTTTTTTAACTGTTTTGATAGGCTGTCATCAGACGTTTTACAAGAGATTATATATTTTTTTTACAGAAAAATTGGCTCTCCCTCTCATACTTGCTCTCTCCTTTCTCCCCATGCTCTCTCTTTCTCGTTCTCTTATTTCTTCCCTTGCGTTGATGACAGAGTGACCCTTGCTCGTTCGCGCTCAGACACTTCTGCACTGCCAGTAAACTGCAACTGAAAAAATTCGAGATAATAAACACATGGTAAACAAGTTCTGATATCTCTGAAAAGTAAAAAAGGATACCGTAGAGTTACAATTTAAAGTTAGAAAAATTATGCAATTAAATTTTGGCAAATCTTAGCACCGTACTAATAGGATCAGTCACATGCTGAATACCAGGGTCTGTTCACGCTGCCGCCGTTTCACTGTCAACATAGGACGTCGGATACAGCTTGTATCCGCGAAAGTCCACGTAAGACTAAGAGAGAAAAATAGTAAGAAAGACAGACATAGAGGAAAGAGCGAGAGAGAGAGAGAGAGAGAATGCAAGCTTACAGAAGTAACGATGTTTTACTTTATAAGGGATCATTTTGAAGCGTTGAATCTCTCGGGGAAATCATGTAGTTTTAAAGATAACCGCGAGAGCCTCGAAATGAGTTGCGAAATTTGGATATTTAGACACGCCCATTTATTCGCGCAGGCGATATATCTCGCGAATTAAATTGGTTAGATCGGCGAGAGGAGTCAGAGCGCGAACTGCGCCTCAGCGCGATAACGCTTCCCAAAAAGGGGTAAGTTTTGTATATTTCGATCTATCGCCGACGGTATTCATATTAAATAGAATCATTCCAAAATGATTATCTATAACAATAAAACAGTCCATTCGTCGGGACGGAAAGCGAGGCGAAAGCTGAGGCAACCAAGGTCCGATCCAAATAAATTACAAATTATTTGTGATTTTCCAGCACCACGCAATAAACAACAACTGCAGTCGTTCTTGGATGTGTGCGGATACTATCGCCGTTTCAGCGTAAGGCACGCAAATTATATTGAGCCTTTCCGAGACCTTTTGAGCAGCCGCTCTACGTGGAATTGGACGCATGAGCATACAGAGGCGTTCCAAGGCCTAAAGGATAATTTCTTAAATTGCGTAACTCTTAGTCATTATAATCCCAATCTTAAATTTCGATTGCAAACAGACGCGAGTGATATCGGTATAAGCGGCGTTTTATATGAACAAGACAAGGAGGGTAATTCGCTCATAGTTTCGCTAGTTTCACGCGTGCTAACGAAGTATGAGCGACATTACATGGTGACTGAAAAGAAACTGTTAGCGATTGTGTACTCGGTATTAAAATTCCGTTATTACTTAATTGGAGCAACTTTCGATATCATCACGGACCATAAAAGCTTAACATTTCTTTTGACTTCTCCTTTCAACAGCGCTCGTTTGATTCGCTGGATACTCTGTCTTCAGGAGTATGACTTTCGAATATCTCATTGCAAGGGCTCTGATAATCTAGTCGCCGATTTCTTCAGCAGAAATTTTTCCGAGGAAAACATCGAGAGTCACGCGAATTATTTGATTTGGCGTTTTTTGAAGCAGCTGCCGTTAGCCGAGAAATTGCCATTGAAAGGTGCGGCTACTGTAAATATGATCACGGAACTGAGCATGCGTGGAGAATTAGTGGGCGAGTTAAAGCAAGTCAATGAGCATCAGGAAGCGGATGAGATGTTAAAAAAGTTGAAATCGAAACCTTTAAGAAATTTTAATTTGCTTGAAGAGAAAGGGATTTGCTATGTCAAGGGGAAAACAGAAAATTGTTGGAAATTATTTTTGCCTCTATCACTTGTTTTGATTACGCTTCGAAGCACACACGAACAGCTCGGAAATGCGGGGTAGTTTAAATTGTTTCGATATTTAGCAAGATTTTTCTATTGGCGAGGAATGAGAAGGGACGTCAAATCATTCAATAAAAGCTGCAATGTTCGAACGAAGCTACACGTTCGAACCACGTACGACGCTATACGCGAGACGCTTCCCGAAAAGGGGTAAGTTTTGTATATTTCGATCTATCGTCGACGGTATTCATATTAAATAGAATCATTCCAAAATGATAATCTATAACAATAAAACAGTCCATTCGTTGGGACGGAAAGCAAGGCGAAAGCTGAGGCAACCAAGAACCTGGATCTGCACCTGATGCCAGCGATTTTCGAGGACCAGCAAGCCCAGGCGCACATCAATCAATTTCAATCAATTCAGCTAAGTCAAAGTATAAAGCGCCTAAAATTTTGTACTTCCATCCGAGCGTGCGTTTAGTTAGTTTTGCAGATTCCGATCGTTAACGCCCGCGATAATTGTGGATTCGATTGTATATATATTATCTATTTGTTATAAATGAAAAATTTGTACGCAAAGTCGAAAGCATCAATAAAAATCACGCAATTACACTCTTGAATTCATACCAACAAAATTACAACCTTTACAACTTACAGTATTGTGCTATGTGACTTTCGAATATTTTTAACGGCAGCGAGTGTAAAAACCATGAGTCCAAACCATGAGTCGTTGATTCATCAGTAACAATAGACTCCAAGTAAGTTTCAAGTGAATACCAGGTGAACAGCTACACTGAGGTGAAAATCCGATTTTTATTAACAGCATTTTCATGACAAATAAAATCTAAAATTAAAATAATTTTATAGAAAGATATTTTTTCTAAAATTTGAATAAAATTCTACTCTTAAATTTTAACCTTTAAACTGCCGGGATTTTGACAAAATGAAAAATTGATTTTCCCCATATAAAAGTATTCTGAGGCTTACTAGATAGGACCCAATTAAAGGTGGATGTGTGCGAGTCAGGGGTGTGCGCCATATGGCGCATCCCTGATTTTAAAGATTAATTAATTGAAAATAACCTCTAATACAAAATTAAAGGTTAGCAAATTATTGTAAATAAATCATAACAATTTAATAACAGTAATATTTATTGTACTTATCTAATAAAAATGTATTATCTTTCTTTCTGCCTTACTCCTTTCTCATCTTGGAAAGGTTGTAAATTAAATTTTCAAACATTTCTATAAATCAAAATAGTGAATTCTCCAAACATCCTTTCAAACTGATCCTAATTGTTTGTTCGTTGTTAAGAGAAAAACTAATCGATTCTTACCCGGCAGTAAGAAGGCTGTTATTGGTTTGAAGTGGTGCGGCCACCTAAACGACTACTTTCATATTGAACCATTCGTCATATACTTGGCTTAGATTAATTCGGAGTTCAGTTTGACACAGAAACTTGGAAAGATTTTTGCCTTAATTTCCCTGATATAAAAGATTATTTGAATGAAAATGTTAATGAACTCAGAGATTACAAGACTTACGATAAAGGTTGGATTTTACGATTTACCACCAGTCACTTGGACAAGGTGATAGATATTGAGAACGATCGTAGACCAGTGCGAGCGGCTGGATCTAGACCCTTATCAAAGAGACCTCGCAGGAGTGGTTTGAATATCTGAATAAAATAAGACATGGTGTAGCATCGCTATTTCAGAGCGTCGCACATATCGCTGAAAAAAGAAGTAAGGATGTATATGAAGCGCAAACCGAAGTGTTTGAGCGATGATATCTTCAAGAAATTGTAACATCTGTATCGAAAAAAGATTTAAAATTCAGGTGTATCGAAGTTTTGAAGAGTGTAGATGCGCTAATAGAACAAAATGACCGGAAAAAAAAACCATTTATTCGTGAATTGCCCGACGAGGAATTTATAAATATATATTGGGAAATTATTTGTATGTATAGCGATAAAATAATGGAATTTGTAAATGCAATAATGTTAGCAAATAAAAAAATTAAATAATGAAATCTTTACTTATCAAGGAAAATTGTAATACAGTTCTTAATATGTATGTTCATAAATATATGGCAGTATGCTCATAAAGCCGCTAGATGTGGGGAGTAGGAGAAAGCGGCACGTGATCGAGAGCGCTTTAAATTTAGAATTATGCCACTTAGTAAAATTATGAATCCTATAATTATTTGTAAACTACGTAAATACAATACCAGCAATAAATGATTTTAAATGAAAAAACTTTTTTATTATTTGAAAAACCTTTTATTCTCATCCAGATCCTTTTTCGTAATAAAATTTAATGTTTCTTTTTTATTTATATTTTTTGAAATAAATTTAATACAAATTATTATCACCGGATGGCAATAACTTATTGTTAATGAAGAGGGGGAGGTCAGAGAGATGGTATTGGTAGAAGAGTGGGTGTCACTTTAAGGAGGTAAAGTGGGAAAAGAGTGGGAGGATATGGATAATAAGAGTGGGGGAGTGTTGGTGTGAGGGTCTTGTCACGTGGAGTCACTTTCGCATGTCAACTGATTTCCCTCTACTCCTTTAAAGATTCAGTATGATTCGGACGTTTGAGCTGCGTAGAGTACGAGCGAAAGTTTGGGGAGGCCTTGCCTCAAAGTTAGTCCAGATTTGCGAGAGAGAGAAAGAGAGAGAGAGAGTGTGTGTTGAAGAGAAAGAGAGTGGGAGAGAGAGTGAGAAGAAGAGAGAGAGAGAGAGAGAGAGAGAGAGAGAGAGAGAGAGAGAGAGAGAGAGAGAGAGAGAGAAAGAGAAGGTGCGCTGAGTGGGGAGGGAAGGGGGTCACTTTAAGGAGGTTGGGGAAAAGAGAGTGGGAAGTGTCGGAGTGAAGGCAATGTCACGTGGGTTGCTCTGGCGCGTCAAATCATTCCCCCTACATCGCTGGTTGAGGAGTGGTGGAATGTTTTGACGCTAAAAAGCGACCCCATATCTACTGCCGTTGTTTTCATGATATTTTGCGATATTTATGCTTAATTTATCAGAGATTCCCATCTATCTTTGGAAATAGCCGTTATTTCGAAGGATTTCACGTTATTTCTCACTTTTTTACCTTATTTTGTATTTCCATTTTTTTTATTTCTATGGATTTCAAATTATACAGGGTTTTGTAACCATTAAAATTTTTTTTCCATATTTTGATATCCATTTGAATATTTGTAGTTTTTATGTAATTAAGTCGAAAAAGGAAAAGTTGAATAGAAAAAGTTCTAATATTAAGTACACCCTGGGGGAAGTCACAACTCGGACGAACGTTTTTGAAATAGTACGAAATGAAGTTGCGTCAAGGCATTTGACACTGCGCTCGGAGTTTTGATCTACGTCGCTTCGCATACTCTTTGTTCGAAAAATCACTTTCAATTAGAATAAATTGAGAATCTATAATTCAAATTATTTAATAATGGTTTTATTTTATATAAAACTCTTTATGAGGATCTTGAGATTTTTCCAACCATAAGTAACAGGTAGGTAAACAACATATACTGAAAAAAATGCTTGGTAAATCTAACCAAGTAGCACTTGATAAAATATAATTAGCTGCTCCTACGAAGTTTTTTGTTATACTTACAAGGATAGTGTTAATCTTTACCAATTAATTCGTTAGGTCCTGGATAACCAAGGTAATTGGTAAATATAATAAATTAATATGTTATATTTTCAAGGTATTTTTTTCAGTGTAGGTGAAAGCTCTTAACAGTGTAATAAATTTATTAATAATAGATTAAATGCAATAATTTATTAATGATACATTTATTTATTTTACATGAAATTGAGCTTACAATCTACAATTAACCAGTAAATATTAAATTATTTTATATTACTTGACAATAAGACGCAAATATCGTAACATTTATTATTAAAAGAGCCGGTATAAGTAAAATTTAAAAAACAAATACAATATTTATTAATTTTATCTCAGATTAGCCCCCTTTAACAATCTACTAACAAAAAACTAATAATGAATAGGCGCTCCTTGAGCCTCAATTATTTTTTTTTGAAGTCTTCTATTCATAGAATTTGTTAAATTCAAGAATTTTTCTGGTCTGTCTTGAAGACTCTGCCAACTAGCCCTTACTCTCTCAATTAATTGCTGCCGATTCATTGCATTTTGCGGCATGCAATTTGCAACCATCTTTGCACAGACATTCTCAATGATATTTATTTCTGACGACTTAGCCGGAAATGGTAATCGTTGAAGTTCTGTTATCTTCTAGAATATATATAATATCTTGATCTGGATATCTTTCTCGGACTTCAGATAAAAGGTTATTTTTTTAAATTTCAGCGTATCCTACAACATTGAGACGACGATCAACTTCGACCAAGCTCCCAGCACCAACTCCCGACACCTATCCCCAAAAAGATCTCGTTACTCGACCACTGCGATGTTGCGGGATAATATAGTGTTCAGTGTATCTAAAAATATATATATTATATAATTTATAAAAAATCAAATGTAAAAATTAACAAAAAAGCATTATTTAAATTAATAAACTTGGCATAAGCCATTATAAATGTAAATGAAATAATCTGTTGTTTTTATAAGTATTTTAGTTTAAGAATATTATAATAAAATTTAAAGAATAGTAATAACCTCGTGTTAGGGGGTCGCCATACTCCTAACCTCCAATCCTCGTGGGTGGAGAATACCTTTTCATCAACAAAAATGCACCTTCGCCACATATCATTGTTCCAATCCAAATAGGCATTAGCGAAAAGAATTCTTCTCTGCTTATGCTCTTCATTCAGATGCTCTTTTGAAACAGCTCGATAAAAGCCTAAATTGCACTGCCTCTGTAAATTTGTTAAAATTTTAAAAATCCAGTAAATAAATATTACCATTTTTGTAAAAACAAAAAAAAAAAAAACAAATCATCTATAACTTCAATCACTTTTAAAGTTTTCCTGATGGTTTTCATTGATGTATTAATTTGTAATCTTTGTTTTAATTTAGTAGCGGGTAAAAAAGGATTATTTCGCAACACTCGTTCCATTTCTTCTACTTGTTCTTGTGGTATTTTTTTTTTTTTGAGAATAATATTCGCTTGCCCGTCCTCAATGCCATGCGCATTTTCTCCAGCGTCTTGTAATCGTTGTTTCCATTTATAAACAGTAGATTTTGAGCACTGCAGTTGATCCATTATTTGTTGTATAGGAACTCTTGCAATTATCAGAGCTTTCAAAGCTGTTAAATTTTCACGAGAAGGAGTAAAAGGCATTCTGACAATAAAAGATTCCAATCTTCTTTAAGTAAAGCACCTTCAAATAGAGTTAAAAACAGCATAAAAGTGTGAAGAATTATATAAGAATTTGCTTTTGTAAAATAATAAATAAACGTCTTCGAATCGTACTTTCGACGTTCAGAACCTCTGAATATATACTCTGAATATCAGAACAGATATCGTGTATTAAACGTTGTATATATACACTTCCTTCGCTAAAAACTTTTCAAAAATATTCATTAAAAGAATTCTAAAATGAGAGTAGGCAACAATTTCTTTTATTGCAAATGTGGTTATGTCGATGATAAACTATCAAATTATCTTCGAATATTACGCATTTATTTTAAGCAATCATCGACATAACCACTTTTGCAACAACAAAAAATTATTCTCTACTCTCACTCTCGATTTTTAAAATGAATATTTTTGAAAAGTTTATAGCGAAAGAAATAAGAGATAGAGTGTATTTATACAACGCTCAACATACACAATATCGAAATAGAATTTTAAGTGCACAGGCTTTCGAGCGAATCGGAGACATTTTCGTCCGAGAAAATCCAGAGTTTTTGAATGTAGAAGGTATTATTCGAAGATAATTTTTTATTATTTCAGAAACAAATTATTATATAATTCTTAATATTTTTATTCTGCTTTTAACTTTATTTGTAGGAGCTTTAGTTAAAGAAGTCTCGACTAAATTAAGAAATGTTTATACTTCAACGCAATTAAAAATTGCCAGGAGAGACAGAGCTATTAATGACTTAAGCACGAGACAGTTAGACATCATGGGTCATCTACAATATTTGCATTTTTTCACCCATCACAGAAACGGCGAACAAAATACTTTGTTAGAAGATATTGAAGATGGCTTAATATAATATTTTTTAACCTAATTTTAAGGAGATTATGCAAAAAAACTTTCATTATCAGAATGAAAGCTCTGATAATTCTTAGAGTTCCTATACGTCAAATCAATAGCAGCACTAAAAAAAGTTAACTATTAACTAGTCGAATATTAACACTTTAACAAATTCCATGAATAGAAGACATCAAAAAATAATTGAGGCTCAAGGAACGCCTATTCATTATTAGTTTTTTGTTAGTAGATTGTTAAAGGGGGCTAGTCTGAGATAAAATTAATAAATATTGTATTTGTTTTTTAAATTTTACTTATACCGGCTCTTTTAATGATAAACTTAATATTTACTGGTTAATTGAAGATTGTAAGCTCAATTTCATGTAAAATAAATAAATGTGTCATTAATAAATTATTGCAGTAAATCTAGTATTAATAAATTTATTACACCTTTAAGAGCTTTTACCTACACTGAAAAAAATACTTTGAAGATATAACATATTAATTTGTTATATTTACCAATTACCTTGGTTATCCAGGACCTAACGAATTAATTGATAAATATTAACACTATCCTTGTAAGTATAACAAAAAACTCCATAGGAGCAACAAATTATATTTTATCAAGTGCTACTTGGTTAGATTTACCAAGCATTTTTTTCAGTGTACTGTTGTTTACCTACCTGTTACTTATGGTTGGTAAAATCCCAAGATCCTCATATAGAGTTTTATATAAAATAAAACCATTATTAAATAATTTGAATTTTAGATTCTTAATTTATTCTAATTGAAAGTGATTTTCCGAACAAAGAGTATGCGAAGCGACGTAGATCAGAACTCCGAGCGCAAAATCGAATGCCTTGACGCAACTTCACCTCGTACTATTTCAAAAATGTTCGTTCGAGTTGTGACTTCCCCAGGGTGTACATAATGAAATTTTACTATGTATTATTTTTAATAATCAATAACTTTACAATTTACATTATCGGTAAAAATATTTTTTTCTTTCTATTAAAAAAGTAATTTGAGGAAACCACTAATATAAAAGCACTGAAGTATCTACGGTAAGGTAATAAGGAAACAATACAACTAATAATTATTTTTTTATCTGTATATGATACGATACATTTTGAAGTTTTAAAGTACCAAAAAAAATAAACCTTTCTATATACGTTATTTTCATAAAATATAAAAATTGACAATATTTATTTTAAAAATAGTTGGTCTTATGAATATGGGGGGTTGGCGCGCGAAGTATATATAAATTGTGACGGATAGAATTGCATAAATGCACCACACTCACACACACATATACACGCGCGCGCGCACACGCACACGTACATTATAATAGAGCACCGAGAGTTTCGATACTTACATACACACAGAGATATCCTACGTGTACGTAATCAAAACACGATTATTTTAATTTCGGTAATCCGAAATTACGAAATTATAAAAACTTAAAATAAATTATTTTTAAGTAAATTAATCAATAGATCAATTAAATGAAACATTTAAAATGATATAAACTAACAAAACTTTGTTTAAACAAAGTAAAAAAATACTAAAAATATAAAAATTTATATTTTATAGAGTAAACCGAGGCGAATCGAATGGACTATTTCTTTCTGCTGGAAAATAGATAGTTCAAGAGATATTTAATAATAAATCTTAATTAATAAAATCTACATCAAAGCATACGCAATTAGAAAGTAATAGAACATTCGATTTCAAACTCGAATTAAGTGCAATAAAAAAACATAAAAATAATACACATAATACAACATAATTACATAAATTAAACACAACATAAATCAACATAAATAAACAAATTGTAACCGAGGGATTTTCCGAGGTCCGGGGAGGAACATGGAACAGGATTCGTGGATCTTGGTTAATGAATCAGACTAGTTGGATGTTGAGTTTAAATAAATTGCATTTATTTAAATGGGCCTTAAATCTATTTTTACAAAGATAAT